>JAPMOQ010048843.1:987520-1026604 GCA_026543055.1 Argiope trifasciata
AGAAGTTAAATTTTAAATGTGTTTCTCGTGTATTTATTAAGAAAATTAATTTTCTGAATAAAAAATATTAAATAAAATATTAAAATCATTTAATTAATTTTATGAACTATTAGAATTTCCTTTATCTCATGAATTATTTCTTTTTCCTTTTAAGTAAACAATTTGTGGAATTTTAAAAGTCTTTAATACTCTATATTTTATACTAAGTCTTTAATATTATATGGAAAGCTCTGTAAATATTCGAAACTGAAATGCAAATATAAGGAATTGTTTTCCCTCTTTATCAGATTCTTAGTATATGTATGATATTAGAATGATATCTCTGAATTCAATTTAAATCTTAGTTAATTCCCAATTTTTTCCCCTGAAATTAGTCCAGGTCATTGAATTTTAAAATTTTGTCTTATTTCCTGATCCAAATATCAGAGTGGTTTCTTTTTAATTATTGCCAACACATACTCTAAAAACTCCCTTTTCTTTGTTCCCACGCCACGAATGAAAGGATAAAAATCCCTGGTGTGTACGCAGTTGTACATGTATACCTTGAAGGTCGGGAATGTGCACCTCGGAGCCCTTTCTTCGAATTTTTAATTATAATTTGAATTAATTAAAAATTAAGCGAAATTTCGACGTTTTTCCTCTATAACTTCCGAAAATGTAATCGGACAAACAAGATTTTTACATCAATTTAAAGATAAAAAAAATTAGCTTTCTAATGATATCAGTGTTTTAATGTATAATTCAAGTTTCTATTTTTAATGAATTTTTAAAGACATATTTTAACCATGTTTTTTTTGAGCACGTGGCTGGATAAAATAAAACAATGCCGGAAGTTCAAATAAAAAAACAACAAGCATCATCGCAAATCAAATCTAAAGAAATACAACTTTCAGCACGTGACTGGATAAAATAACATAAATATAAAATGTGATATCTTCTAAAAAAATAAATGCAAGGCAAAGGAGCAAAGGATTCTATGATCGTTTGCAATATCTATATCATTAATTCCATAAATTATCTTTATTTACAGTAAACCTGATTGAATTTAGACAGGATATGCATTGAAATCTCGACTTAATGGCATATTTCTATAATCGTTTGCAATATCTGTATCATTAATCAATAATTTTTTCCCTTTTTCGCTTTCTTTAAAAAACATATTTAACATTTTGGCAACATCACCGAAAGAAACATTTTTAATATTTTGGAAGCATAATCGATAAATTGTTAGAGCATTAAACTCAAAAAATTTTTCCGAATAAAGTTACCGACTCTTTAATTACTAATAACTGAGTCTTTTAATTTTAACTATTTCTTAAATTTTGGCTGATGAATATGCGATTTAATTGAAAATTTTAGAACGCTTTACTCATGGCGAACCGGCTGGCCGCCAAAGGCGGCTAGTATATATATATATATATATATATTCGAATTTCCACATCCTGAATAAAAAGAAAAAGAAGGGGAAAAAAACCGTTTTTGAATTATATCTGTATATGTGTGTAGCTATCTGTTTGCATTTACTCACAATAATTTGAAGCTGCAACAAGCTAAATGTATGCTATCAATGGTCTGTTTCGACTTTTGTAGCTTTCTAAATTGCATTTGAATAAAACCAGTATCATTCAATTATCAATATTCGTTTGCATCATTCTAATATTATTCATTCTTTAATATATATATATTATAAATTCATCAGTTTTACTTAAAATCTACCTACTTATAATTCACAATTAATAATGCAAATGTCATACTGATTTTATCTCTTAACAGTTCTACAAAAAATTCCTTTGCTTTTGTTTAACCCAATTTAAATTTAATCAAATGCTGCATAATTTAAAACAACGATCTTTCGCCCTGTCCAGAAATTTTTTTATATATGTGTTAATACGCGTATGTATTAACATATTATTCTCTTTATATATGTATAATAAATATATTAACACAATATATTTATTATAATGTGTTAAATAGACCATCAAAATTATATTCATTTAATAACATAACCTTAATTTCAGAAAAAAGTTTCATTTTTAAGTAATAAGCGATGCTCTTTTAGATACATTCATTTTGGGATTTTTATTCTTTTTTACCTTTCAGATATCCACGACTGATGGAAAAGCGAGATATCTTTTGTCTTCTTGATTTGTATAGATAAAACTATAACATTTATTTGAATTATACTAATGTAAAACTAAGAAAAAATCTTTGCTTTCAGCATCATTTTTCTCTTGAATCTTCACATACTCATTAATGTTTCTGAATTTATTTTGATCATCTGATCAAAATTATATCATATTGTCATATCTCTATAATTAAGATATTGTTAACATATCAGCAAATATATCTTGTAATGATAACTCTTTTATTTTTGGAAAGATTATGTATATTTTGAAAAATGTACAATAATAGAATGCTGTTAAAAATTTTTTTCTCCTGAATAAGGATATAAATTTCTTAGAAGCCAGGGTCTGTAATTTAAAGTCTCTTGGATTGAAATTTTAACTTAGGAATTGTATTAAATTAATGTATCGATTGCAATTTTGAATATAATTTTTCTTTCTTTGAAAAGAATACACAACTCTGTAATTTTAACTCGATGGCATAATTGTTATAATGTATATATATAAAAGAAAGCCCACTCTAAGAATTATCATTGGTCAGTTCAAAAAAATTTTGAACTGCTTAAGATTATTTTATATTTGCTTTTATCTAATACAAATTAATATGGTTAATATTTCCATAGCCGTGATGCTGAAGATAGGCTTTTTAAGTTATACTTAATTAATTTGAAATATTTCATATATTTAAACAGCATAATAAAGTATTACGATCAGGATTTTTTTTTTTAAAAGCACTCGAATAGATTCTACTTAGAAACCCTTAAAATCAAATAAAGTGAATCAAAGCGTTGAATTCACTAATTTAGTGCTTAAAAAATGCTTAAATTATTTAATGAATATAAGATTGTAACAATTGATGTTGATTGGATACGTATTTTGTTGCTGATAATGAGAAATATTTAATTTTGAATTGATTTCCATGGTCTATGGCACTTTATTGGATAGAAACAGATGTTTTTTTAAATGAGATTTTCAGCTAATAAGTACGAGATTACCCTTCCATGACATTCTCTCATTCATTAGTACTAGTCACTTTTTATCTTAAACTTCGTATATCGTAGAAGAAAATAAGTATACATTTGAACTATTTCCCTTTGATTCATTAGACTTAAAAATTGATCCAGTTTTGCAGTATGTGTTTCAAGATCAAATTTTGTAAGTTTTTAAACCATCGTATTAGCATATTCATTAATAGAGGATTAATCTGACAATTAGCTTTATGTTGGATTTGGTCCAAAATTTGAAATGCATCAATTCTGGTGATAAGCAAAATGCAAATTTCATCTATTAGTTCATAGTGTATTTTGAATCATCATTTTCAAATGAACCAGCATGAGCTTTTCCTTCTCCGTTAAAGGATTTTGGTTCCATAATCTGATACAAATACAAGATTCTGGTACAAATTCAAAATACGAAGTTTCAATCTTCACTATTGCTGAGTTATCGTATTCACTGATAGACAGATCGATAGAAATATCAAAATAAGTTTTAAGTTTAATGGAATGCTGAAGCTTAGAATTTCATTGGAATTTCGAAGTTGAATTTGCTGACGATTGCCATACTTTTTTTAAACCAGAACGACAAATGCTATGGAAACATTTCAAACATAACCAATGCGATTTTTGTTATTTTTACAACAGTTCAAAGCTTAGGAGTTTAATTATAATTAAATTCCCACTTACCCATATGATGGCCGACAGTCTCAGTGTCCGAATCCAAAGCGTGGTGACTTCCTTTAGAAGATGTGACCTCATCTCTGTCTTCATCGTCCAGTTCATCGTCTTTGAACCTCGACCTCCCATCATCATCCCCCGAAACATCCCCTTCCACCCCTGGAGAAGTCCTTGAGGAATTTTCAACATCGTCCACATCACTCCCACCCTCTCGGGGATGACCACGAACGAGTTCTTGGGAGGTTTGGTGGAGATCGTCTAAACGATACAGGGGGTGGAGGGGCTGATGGGGATAGAGCATGTGAAGCGGAGGATGCAAAAGGGGGTGGTAGGCTCGGAAGGATGAAGCGTGGTTCTCTTCTCTGTTGTTGTTGTCGATGAGGTTTCGGATCAGAAAGGATGGAGCGGGGTTGACCTCGGTGCTTGTTACGTCGATATCGTCTGCCTCTTCATCCTCGTCGTCTTTCTTTCTTGTTCTCAAGTCTGTGGGTTGATCGGCGAGTTCGCTGGATTCTTTCGCTGATGTACTTTTGTCGAGAGACATGGTAACGGTCATTTCCGTTAGGTTTTCATGAAACTGTTCACAAAGTTATGGTAAAAGTGAAGTGAATATATTTCTGTTATTCTCTTCAGTATATCTAACAATAGTTAAATGCCCTCTCTTCAAATAACATAAATTGTTATCAAAGATATGCTTATGTTAAAAAGAATTATTTTTCAAACCAAGATGTAATTGAAATCCAAACTTGTGTATTGGATATTGGAATTGCTCATGACACCATAAACCATCACAACACAATTAATTCGCCATATGTTAGATGGACACTCTTGAATCAATTGAAAGATTTCATTTTATGATCAACAAGTCATGTACATATAGCTCAATATTTATCAGTCACAGTTCAAAAGTCAGAATCAGAACAATCAAACAACCACTGTTCTTTGAAGCACTGGGTCTTCAAACTTGATTTTAAAAAATTCAAATTTTCAAAGATTTCAATTTCAAAAATGTTCAAATTTTTTCTCACTTACTTTTCTGCCTATTTATAAATATTTCTTAGATGAGGTGATTCAAAACTGAAACAAAACTAATACCTAGTGTCTAAATATTTTGTAGAAATGCTCATAAGTTAAAAAGAATTCAAAAATTAAAGAAACACCCGTTGTTACAATCAGTTATCCAGTACCTGAAGCATTGACCATCAATGCTATATTAAAACACAACGGATCACTAACAGAATCACTGGTTATCGCTTCACATCTGTGACAAATCACCAAAACAAAACTGAAACCAGCGCCCGAATCACAGAACCAAAAGGAACAGCGCGTGTGAAGATGGAACGTGTTTGTGGGATGCACGGAGGAAACAAAAGCGTCCTTTTTCCAATGGGGGCGAAACGCGACGATCTGTGTTCGCACTCGAAAAACTTCGGAACAGTTAGTACCCTCCCTGTTCCAGCCCTCTCCGTGTTTCGTCACGCGTGCGAAGGCCAGTTAGTGGACCCCGCGTCGACCAACCGTAGGCCTGCGATCGGTAATGCTGAGAGGGGTTGACCGTAGCGCAGCGCCCCTCCGCGGCGGTAGGCAGCAAAGCATGTTTCCGGAGTGTTTTGTTGTTTGACAAGGAATGGAACACGTAACGGGGTAGAAACAAAGGTGATAGAGCACCTCTATTGGCTGATAATCGTTTGGCAGGTGGTTTTAGAAGTGTGCGATATGAATTTTCGTCCTCTGTTGATTTTCATGATCTTCTTTTCTTTTATTTCTGATTATTATCTGCTGTATTAAACTCTAGCAAGAGTTCGTGGGTTCTTCTATTCAAAACTTGTATTATAGTACAGAATATGAAATGAATAAGGGACTTTGAGGGACCTGAAGCATTAGGGGTTTTTATTCCAAATATTGGGGAATTTTAATTTTGTATTTCCATTTGTACCAATTTTGTATTTCCATCTGTACTAATAATATTAATAATCTATACTAATATCTGATTATGAATATACTAATAATTAATAATCAGATATTAGTATTGTATTCCGTACTAATGATCTATATATCGATAAACTAATAATGAAGACGAATGTGTGTGCTTTAGTTCTCTGTGTTTAACCTGTAACTAGCAGAATTGGCCCATATTTCTTTGAAAGGGGAAAATGTGCACCTCAGAACATTGCTTTGTTTTGAAATTTTAATTAATTAAAAATTAGGCTGGATTTTGGAGTTTTTCAACGATAACTCTCTAAAATATAACAGGACAAAAATAATTTTCACCTCGTCTTAAAATAAAAAAAGATTATCTTTTCAATTATACCAATTTGTTGTATTTTCCTATATTTTGGCAATTCAAAATTTTTTTTTTTGCCTAATTTTCAATAATATATACCTTGTCATAGAATTCAAACATATAAACAATAATAACATGATTAAATATTTATGAAACAATATTTCCATTGTTTCATCAAATATTTAATCATGTTATTTTCTTCCATTGTTAATTCTGAGTAATATCTATATACTTTGCTAGATGGATAAAAAATTAAAGTCATAATACCACGAAATTTAAAAGATAGATGAATCTTTGATGATGAACCGGAAGGTTTAAGGTTCGAGACTCGATTCCATCGAAGAGTCGTCATGTAAGGGGGTCCCTTGCACGTTAAATCTGTCAGGCCAAATGTCCTCCCGCTGGTGTGGGGTAGCTTGGAGAGGCGGGTGCCAGTTCAGGTGTCGTCCTCGTCATTTGACCGTGCTTCAGAATTACGAGGTCCATCCCAAAATAGCCCTAGTATTGCTTTACAAGGAGGTGTTCATATAACTAAACTAAACTAAACAACTAAGCGATGTGATCTAAATCCCAATTTTGTAGATTTCTCAGAGGAAGTCTTCTGTTTGAATATAAGTTAACGAGATAATTACAAAATGAAAACAGCTACATAGATAAAATTGGGTTCACAGATTTAGCATTGTATAGTGTATTCATCTGCCAAATTTTAATTGAAATCCAGCAATGGGTTGTCTGTCTATCAGCCTTTACTTTCAAAAACATGTAAAGGAAATAATTCAAAAACTCCACAGGTGATTAAAAAAAGCAACATTATGAAACCAGCACTTGGATATCAATTATAGGGCATTAGAAATAATGGTTATGAAATATGATATTCGGCTTAAATGCAGCGTGTAATCTTTGACGATTTGTTTGGAGATTAATTCAGACATGCAGCAGAATGCCCGAATTAATCTCTGCAAAGACTGCATTTCAGAAAATTCAGTATAAATTTTAGTTGTGATTTTTTACCACTTCATTCGAATGCTAAGTTTGACTTAGAAGGACAAACGTAATTACAAAAACACATACAAAATTTCATTTACTTAAGTCATCGTGTTTTTGAGTAACTGAAATTAAATGCAAGGGGAGCCATATTATTGACTCTCCGTCCGGTCCGAAGACACTCGGAAATAAATACTGAATGACCGTACCGCCGCTACAGCAACACTGGCGGGAACTGTGGTTGAGTCCTAATGGCTATCACCGGCTACAGTACAACCCTCCCCGTTAGAAGTTCATCTCATCATCAATTGGTGAAGTCAGATCCCCCATCTTTAGTGCACCCACCAGGTTGGCGAGATCCAACCACCCTTCCAGAAGCATCTTATCCCCAATTACGAGGTGCCCCCCGGGTGTCTCATACGTAAGGAAAAATTTATACAAGCAGATAGTCAATCTTTCGACGGATTCGGTATTGAATTCGATGCGAATTTACATTTAGATGCTAAACATGTATACCATATAGCTCTTTATGTTCTACAGATATCGCGCTGACTTGCATTCGGACAGATCGATTTCATCTGATTAGATTTCGTTCAGAATTTGATAGATATCTACATATTTGTCAAGAATCATTTCGCTGACAGACCAATAAAATTACAAAAATGGTTGTTGTTTTTTTTCTTTCGGCGACAGTGAAATCTGAAACTTAGAGATTCAAAAAAATCTCAAATCTGAATTTCTTAGAGATTTATCGAAATCTCGAATCTGAATGTTTTCGACGATTACAATACTTTCTTTTCGTATAGTTATGAGAATATAAAATGCTTCAATTATTTGTTGTCTTCAATTATTCAAAATTTCGTAACAAAAACAGGATCATGTTTTCACGTGATAAAAGGATTATAATACATGTCCGTATGCATGTGAAAAAAAAAATTCAAAATTTCTTCGAATTAGAAAAATAAAGCTTCGTATATGAAATTTAGACTAAATTTGTTAGACCGAAAAAATCTTGTAGGCTTAGCCATTTGAGTATAAGCCTTTGGATAACTAGAAAATGTAAAAACCAATAACTCCCGTAAACAATACCTTAAATCATTGACATTCGGTATGTTATCTTGAGACGTACCGTAGTTCCGTATCCGATATTTGCTTAATTCGGCCTATAAAATAATCTAAAAAATACCTACTTGCGCGAGATTCGATAAAATTATTAGATTCAAGTCGAAGATCAATATATGATCATGATAATATTTTGTCATGTAAAGCACTCACTGTTTTACTCAAGTTCAAAATTATTCGCTGAAGTAGTGGAATATATACGAGAAAGTTTCGGCCAGATCTCAATGATTTTAGTTTAACTTCGTTAATGCAACTCGTCGATTTTAAATACTCCTTTAGAACTATTTATGGTTGGAATCTTGGGTTTACTTTTTTAGTGATAAAATCGTTTTGATAATAGATATACTTTTCCTTTATACGTTCTCAAGATGTCGCCAATGTGAGCTAAACGCGAGTCAAGTCGCCAAGCGAAGAGAATGAGAAAATAAACGACAAAACAAAACATTAACAATGTCGCAAAGAGAATAACGTGAATTTGAACATTAAACTTGACGTAATTTTGCATTTTGGCGACATTTTACTTTTTCCAGCTATTTTTTTGGCGTCTTTTTGACGATTTTTTCGTTGCTCCAGTGTAACCGAAAAGTACTGAGTTGAAATATAGAAATTGTTGACTGTACGGACTGAAAGAAATAAACAATCAATAAATAAAATAGATCGTCAAAGTTGAATTTCATTTACAGGAAAGAATATTATTAGTTCCAAAGAATTTAATTAAAATCACGAGATAATCAAATATATAATAAAAACAGGAAAGCTTAAATGTTTCTTGAGTCTCGTGGTATATGAAAAGAATAAGTATATAGAACCTTGAAAAAAAGTTATTTAGAAAATATTCAATTCTGCCATTGTAATTCAGTTCGTAAGAGTTCTAAAATTAACCGATGCCTAAATGACATGGAAATAAACTAAATTTTAGGATTAAACAGTTTTGATGATTATATGCTAAATATTCTGACATGATTTTAATAGCCATAAAACAGTGCAAAACAATGTGCTACATAATCTTTATTAATTAGAAATGTTAAGATTATTTTAAGGTTTTTTTTTATTATTTCAAATATAGTTCTTTTAAAAGAATCCTTAGTACTTATTAGTATTATAATTCTAAAAAAAACCTAGAATTTTTTTTAAATCATAATTTTCTTCGAAATAATGCCATGAACTTTTCAAGGAAGCATTTTAAAATTATATATGTATAAATTGTATTGTAATTTAATATTAAGAATGTATTGTTGGTTCAGTTAAAAAAAATGCTTTTTAATTCGTCTACAAATTTCGAGGTTTCCTAGAAAATCTTTTACAAACGCTTTGCAAAAAAACTGAGGTTTTAAAGAGAAAACTTGGGTTCTTTTGAATAAAATCTTTTTAAATCGTCATAAATTTGATCTTTAAATAAGAATAATCGGTAATTTTTTCTAAAAATTTCTTAAAATATAATAACTAATTGAAGGACCCTAAATTAGGAATCATCTGAATCAATTTGTGCAACTTCTTTAATTATGCAAAAAAAAAAAATAAATCCATTAATTTTATTTTCAAATACTTTAATAAAATTAATTTAGAAACTTGTAGCCACACGTTTCATTTCATATTTCTCAAATTTAAAGCAAATAGGCAAACATCACTCCTTTGTTAAAATATTCAATTTACAAATATTTGATATACAAATCGCAACCGTTTTTTAACTGTAACAGCAGCAATCTCCATCTAAAAAAGGTTTCTATAAAGGTCATTTACTCTTCTATTTTACGGTTCAAATATTTAATAGTAATAAAATTATCATAAAAGTGCCATTTAGATTGCTATCAAAACGAAACAGTTCTTCCCTAAATTATTTGGTGCTTAAATATTGAAACATGAATGACTTTTGAGAAACTGTAAAATTTAGAATGAATAAAGAATAAATATTTAAAAAAAAAAAAACATTTTTACTTTGTTTTGTGGCTTGTGTTTCTGGTGAGTTTTTGATACATGCTCTCTCTAAAGGAAGTCAATGTGCTTACTGTAAATAAATAAAAAGTTAATATTTAACTTTGATTTTATTTACAAGAAGCTTGTAGTAAAATAACTTTTGCAATAGGAAAGAAAATATGCCACGAGAAGCAAAAGCAAAAGAGAAAAGGTAACTTTTCAAAAAAGTTATGTTATTGAATCTTCAGATTAAAATGCAAAAAAATACAGGGTGGCCCAGAAGTCACTTTACATTTTGAAAATTAAATAACTTTTTTTTCTATTAATATATTTCTTTTTCTCTTTTCAGAATTAAAAAATATAATCCCTGGAAATTTTCGGCATGGATAAGTTTACAACAGAACAACGAGTGAAGATAATTGAATTTTACTTTGAAAATGGAGGTCAATTGTTGCAACAGAGTCAACGGAGTCAATACAGTCATTTAAGAAAAAGTTATTTAATTTTCAAAATGTTCAAAATTTTCAAAACTTACAGAGCCATGCTGTTGAAAACGCGTCACTAAGTTCCTTATTGCAGGCCTACTAGGGGGATGTCGAACATTAAAATGGCGCATATACAATCTTTGCGTTGCAACAATTGACAGTCCATTTTCAAAGTAAAATTCAATTATCTTCACTCGTTGTTCTGTTGTAAACTTATCCATGCCAAAAATTTCCAGAGATTATATTTTTTAATTCTGAAAAGAGAAAAAGAAATATATTAATAGAAAAAAAGTTATTTAATTTTCAAAATGTAAAGTAACTTCTGGGTCACCCTGTATTTTCTTGCGAAATAATATTTTAGAAAAATACTAAAATAAAACATCGAAACTTTTAATCAATGTAAAATAGTGAATAATGTGAAAATTATTTCATCTGAAAAAAAAAGTCTTCATGTTTTTAGAAGGGGGGAAAAATCGGTCTCAGTCCAAAATCGATTGAAGTTGCTGCCTATCGGAAGATCCGGATTTCTCTATATTTCTCATTTACACACACACATATAGGATGTTTCTTACATCGAGGCAACAGTATCTAACAACTAAATGGTTAAAGAAAAACCTCTTTCTCTCAGAAAAAAACATGCTCTGACTGTCTTAATTTTCTAATTAAAAAAATAATATCTGATTGAGTTTTTTTACATCAAAATTGATTATTATATTTAATAATTTGTAAAATCATGATGTATTTGCTTTTTGGAGTATGTAAATGATTAAAAGTAATGTCATAAAGTAAAAATAATGCCAAAATTCGATCCAAAGACCCTGCCTTTGAGCAGGAAAGTGCTTATTTGCTAAATCATGGATTGCCGGACTGTGATGAATAATGCAGAGTACATTTACATGACTGAATTCGTTAATTTCTCTTTCTTTTCCATCTAGCAATTGCTTGTTAAGAGCTTCTTTCAAATTACATTATTTGAAGTTTTCTTATCTCGAATTAAAAAGAGATATTTTAGAAGTGATATCAAAAGAAAAATTTATTTCTTTGCAACCATATATATATATATATATGTGTGTGTGTGTGTGTAATGATATTTTAGTATATAATTTAAATCCAAATTAATTTCCAAAGTTTTATCTTAATTAAGCCCATATCAAAGTCATTGTAAAATATTCTGTTATTTCCTGATCCTATTCCACTTCTCTACTTAATTAATTCAAGAGAAGCTTTGAAAAATTGCTGAATCGGCTGGAAGCCGACTTTCACATTATCCGCATGAAGCACTAGAAAAATGTCCCATAAGCACATATTTTTTAAAGATCCCTGCGTTGTGTTGTCTTATTCTGATTGACATTCGAAAATCCCTATCCGACTCTTAATGATATATAGGATCTGTAAACAATGTTTTCCCTGTCAAAATATAATATATAAAATGAGAATCCCTTTCGCCACGTCTGCTTTTTCGCGCTACTTGTAAATATACCTGCCTCCGGAGAAAGAATAAAGCGAACTTAAAAATGAAAATCTCTTCAATATGTGCTCACCTTCTATATGTTTCGAAAATCTTTTAATCTTTATATACATATCTAACTTAATTAATGTAAGATATTTCTTCTTTTTTTTTCTCCTTTTGTTAGGTGTTTGATCCTGTATCAAATTTTCTACTGCACAGCTTGGATATTCACATTAATACTTGAATGGTATGCGGTAGCTTATTCATGACGATGAGCTTCATTTTTTGAAAGCAAAACTCAAGATCATTAAGCAATAAATAAATAAAAATAAAATTTGAAAGATTTTTATCAATAAAAAAAAATACTGCATGAATAGATCAATGATTTGAAATGGATTCTCATTCTGCAAATCATTTGTATTTATTACTACAAGATACATGCGATTTATCATTCTTTTTTATATTTTTACAAATGATTTTTTTTCCAAAAATTATATGCTATAATACAAGAAGCTTTACGTCAAATCTGCACTTACAGTAGACAAAATGGGTGACAACAAGACAATATCGCAGCCGAATACTGTTTACACGAAAAGAAGAGCTTTCAAAAACCAAAACAAATTACTCGTCACTGTCATTTTCGAAAATTAGTAACTAAATATTCCCCGCTTAAAGAACGGGAAAACAGACGATAAAATTGACTTATACTTGATTACTTGTTCCCAAAACTCGAAAATCGACCTGCTAAAAACATCAAGGCCGTTTAACCAACGGTCCGTCCAACACTCGATCGAATCAAGCAGACCAAAAACAACCATTAAAACAAGTATTTAGGTGCTCAGTCCATCTAAACGTGTAAATATTTAATGCTTCCAATGAGTCGCCAAAGTTTTGTCGTGGTTATCGCTTCCGTAATCGATTGTTCCTTTTGTTCTCGAAGAGGCAAGAGCGTGACTCGCTGCTGTAACTCGACTCATCTGGACGCGGCTGCATGGAGTTAACAGCCTCCATTAGATACATGACGCAAACTATCAATATTAAATAACCGATTTGATGAATGGCCGCGATAGAACTTCCCAATTAGCCGCCCAAGAGCGATTCGATTGTGGCAATGGCGGGAAAAGTGCCACACGACAAACGCTCCCTCTTTAATTGGCAAGAAAGGAAGTTATTGATTTCTGCGACGCGCTTATCGAAACTGTTTAATGCGTCGCTCCTGACTTAAATTGTTTGTTGTGTTAAATAGAGCATTAGGCCTTACTGGGTTTTGGAAATCGATGGAGACTCTAGATTTGACAAGCCCAATTCTTTTTGTTCTAATTACAGGGTGGATCGATATGCAACAAGTTGACACCTTAAAGATGAGTCAGCTCATTTGTTTATGCATGTGCATCCTTTAAGTATTGTTTCACAAGGAAAAATAAGTAGTTAAGTTATGTTACGAGAACAATTATTAATATTTTTTTTGTTTCAGATTAAACAAACGTCTGAAATTTGCATTACATTAAATGACTAAGAATAAATTAAACCTTTTCACTCTGAAAAGTAGTTACATGCATAACTATGCACTTGATACAAGAATTTGTTTATTGTTCCAAAATATAAACTAATATATAATTGTTTTAAGTCGAATTTCCTTGAACAATTGATCTTCCTCTTTTTACAATTCTATAGGCATTTTCAACAATCAAAATTGGAAAATAAATCTATAAAGCGTCAAAACGATGCACCGTCTTGAATGGAGCGTGAGAGGAGTCATCAGAGGGTTAAATCTAGAGTTTCTAAGGGTTAAACCCAAGTAATTTACAACTACAACTTATGTTTTTGGACTTCGAATGGTCATTATTTGAAAATTTCAAATTAAAGGAATCTAATCTTAACCAAAATGGTCAGTCAAGCTTTCTAATCATAAAAAAGAAGTTAGAATTATAGTTCAATTAGTTACAAACTAATTAGTATTAAGATAATCGAATCTACATTCAAGCATAGTTTAATTTTTTACCAATTTTTAAGATTATTTCGCTGATGGGGCTGCTGTGGCAAGGTCTTGGCTCCTGAAACGGAGGGTTTGAGATCCGATTCAAGATTTGAGAACTATCACATAAGCGTGAGTAGTGCATGCTAAATCCATCTTGGTGAAACTTTGTCATATTGATGTGGTGAGGAGCTTTGGAGATAGGGCGTCAGCTCAAGTATCTTCCTTTCATCTGACCGCGGCTCAGATTATGAGGTCTGACCTAAAATAGACCTAATATTGCTTTAAAATGAGATATTCATGAAACTAATTTCGTTGATGAGTGGTAAATAGATCTGAATATAGTAAACCGGTTCTTCCTTTCCATTTATATTCATATAATTTATTAAACAAGCAAATTAAAAAGAACCGAGGATTATTAAATATAATAGAATTTCTTAAAGTAATCTTTTTGTACCTACTTGAAATTCAATAGGTTAAAAAATAAGCTAATATTATTTATTTATTTATGCCACCACATTCATTGATTAGAAAAGGTTCATTAAATTATAAATAACGGATTCTTTGCTATTTTTTCGTTTTAAAATAGTGAATTATGAACTCAAAACTTTTTTTGTGTTTTGATATAGAGAATTCAAAAATCTGAGTTACAGATAAATTTGTTGAATAAAATTTAAAATCAGAGACGGTACTAACTTGGGGAAAAAACAGGGTGGTGACATGCAAGCCATTTTTAATATTTAGGAGTAAAATGGTTTTTTCCCTCAATATTTAGGGATTAATGAAATAAAAGCTGGTGAAATTCGTCCAATGCTTGTGGATTTCTGTCAAGTTTTATCCATTGACAAAACTAGTCCAGGGCATAGAATTTAGGTTCCAGTTCTTTTGTTAATCAGTCATATACAGATTTAATAAAGAAAAATTTTAAACTTTGGAATGCATGAGCTTAATTATTTCTATCACAGTAGAGTCTGAGATAAAATATTTTTCTGCGAAAGATGGTCAACCCCTTTCTGGATTTAGCTCAAAATTTGATTGGTGTTTAGATCAATGATGCCAATTCAAAAAATCGAATTTTATCTATTTAGCTCTCTTTGTTTTCTTGCTTTCGTGCTATATTATACTTGAATAGGAGGACAGACATTTACTTTCAGCAAATTTTGTTGAAAATTTGTTAGAAATCTACAAATTTGGTACAAAGGCCGTGAATCAAATTTTATCTATCTAGATTAAAGTGTCTATGAACTATCTTTGCCATAGACGGACGGATATTTTTCAGAAATGTGTTTTTCGAACTCAGGCAGATCTTAAACGTGAGGAATCGTCAAGATCTCGAGTTCGAATTTTCTGACGATTTCTATTTTTTCTTTATAATACGTGTACAAGAAAGTAACAAGATACCTGAAACAATTGTTACCAAGTTATTTTGATCTTACATTTACAAATTTGAAAGTTAAATGTTGAACATTGTATTTACCATTCATTTTAAACTTCCTGACTTTTGATTCAGTAGATATTATAAATTTCTGATACTAAAACTTCAAATAATCACAACTAGAGCCCATTTTTTTTTAAATTTCAGCCCAATAACAATTTGCATAATTTTGTAACAGTAAAATGGTTAATTATTGCTTCAAAATAAGCCAATTGTAGTTCTTGAACTAACCACAATATTTCATACATGTTCACATTACAAATGATTGAATACAAAATAATTCTCAATGAAATTCAATTTACAGACGAACGTAACAAAAATTGTATCGTGTGTTTTAATCATCGTTTTCTGCAAGGAAAGTAATGATTATGCTGAATGTAATCGTCATAGACTGCTGAAAATAAATTAATAATAAATCAGGCGAATGATTTTCTCGAAGTTTTCTCACACATACTAAAATGAAGGATTTTATCCAACTTCATCCGCATAAAATTGTTAATAATTGGTAACGTCGCAAAATTCTCGCATAGCGTAAGAGAACATTAGTTAGGAAATATATATCCTTGGGTTGAGATATAGCATTTTTATTGAAACTATCGCGAGAGTATGTATTGTGGTCATTTATTAATTGGCAGATTGTCATCAAAATTTGGCACAAAATTACAACTGTATTTATAAGACATTGTATGGGTTTACATTGATTTAAATCTTAGCATTTATGAGTTACTGCGTACGTAGAGGCCAACAAACGGTTAGCCATTTGATGAATTTAGTTCAAAATCTATAAGTATTTTAAATAATAAATCCATTCATCGAATTTTATATTCCTAACTTCTCAAATTTTGTAATTGTGGAGTTCATTTTCATTTAAAAAATCACAAATAATTTGTTTTAATAAAATTCTAAAAAAATTCTAATTGATAAAATTTAAATTTTTATTAATTGATCATATCTAGTGAAACAGTCTTGACAAGAGAATGCTTTAAACAAAACAAAGAAAGTTCTTTTCTTCTGCAACTAAAACCTGATTGAAATATTAAATTTTAAAATTTGTAATTAATAAGACAATTAAAGGCCGTTTCGATAAAAATTCCTGTATTGAATAGAGGATCTCCTTCGAGTTTATAAAAGTTGCAGTGGTCTTGTGGTAAGGTTTTGTTCGTGAACCGTAATGTTTTAGGTTCGAGTCCCGATTATATCGAAAAACTGTCGTGTAAGGAGATCTCTGCACTTTAAATCCGTCAGAATTTCCAAACGTTTTTCCACTATAGTGGTGTGGTATGAAGAGGGGAGCGCCAATTCAGGTGTCTTCCTCTCCATGTGACCACGGTTAAAAATTAAGTGGTCTTTTCCCCAAATAGTTCTAGTGTTGCTTTATAACGGGACGTTAATATAAATAAATTTAACTAAACTCGAGTCTATTATTAGATTGTCTCGAATAAGAATATTTGGTGAATATTCGACCAATTTTGAAAATTAACAGCTCCAACCCATCCTAAGGCACACGAAAAAGTCTATATGACAGAACCGCCGTAACAACAACACCAGAGGGAGCTATGGTTGAGTCTTAGCGGTCACAGCACAACCTTTCCCGTGGGGAGTACGTTCTAGCATGGGCTTTTAATTAACCCTCAGGAGTAGTGGGAATCAACGACCATATTGAGAGATTTTCATATACAATTATGAGATGAGTAGCGAGAATCAACGACCCTATTGAGAGCTTTTCATATACAATCGTGAGAGGAATTTCTCAAGAATATACAAATCTTAAGAACGTTAGATTAAATATAATAAACTTATCATTCAGAACTATAAACAATAGGCAGTTAATATACTTGAAGTAAAGAAAAAAAATGCAAGCAAACTTAAGATTCAACTCTAAACATAACTGATCTTTAATGGAACTAAATAGAGTAAAAAGTATCTAAATAAATGCCTTTTAGAAAAGGCTTTAAACGCCTTTGCATGTCATGTTTTAATGAGAAGCACGATACATAGTTTGACTTTCTGTATTGCTTTTTTTTTCGTGTTTCGTGTGTTTATTTTTGAAAGCGAGGTCGAGTCAGGACATGCACTTTACCGCTTTTAATTAATTTCGGCGGCTGTCAACCACGAGATTTTTTTCGCTTCATTAATAACACCTCGGAAGCGTCAAAAATGTCGCCAAGACCTGTGGTTAGCTGCGGTTCCACTGTCAGCTTGACACCGAGTTTTGACAAGCGAATGCCGAGTCCCGCCCCAATTTCGCCAGCGTGCAAAAATCGCCAAGAGGGCCTCAAGACGCTATTATTTCTTTTTCATTTCTTTTTTCCCCCTTGTATATATGAGACGACTTTGTATTATACATTGTAATTCTACAGCATATGAAGAGTTATTTCTTAATTTATAAAAAAATTACATTAAGATAAAACTCAACTCAAGGCGTTATTTTATTTGCAAAAATTGATTGAAATCTACATTTAATGTAAATTAAGTGGGACAAACACACTGGTCAATAAGTAAGGCCTAAGTTGAAGTAGGCGATAACAAAAATTGTAGATATGTTGATTTATTTCGAAAATACAATATAACCAGCAGGTGTAATCGCCCAAAATTTTCTTCACCCTCCTTAATAAACATGTTGATTTTCATATCTTTAATTTAATATATCTCACTACATTTGAAGGAAATTTTTTGAAAAAGATGAATTTAAAAATCTATTTTGATTGTCACTTATGTATTGACAATTTGATACAATTGACAATATTGACAATCGTCAATTATAATACAAAATAATATAAATGCAACAATATTATTTAAGAATGTATATTTTGAGAAATAGGAAAATTTGTAGTAAATTCTAATGAAATTTAACCAAAATAGCTAACATTCTACACAAAATTTTAAAATAGCAATCCTATTTTTCTTTCTACACAAGTTATAGAATATAATGATGTATGAAATGAAACAATATCTAAGAAAAATTTTGAGATGCAAAGAAGTTATGGTTAAGAATATACGTATACATGCATTTTTTCCACAAATTTACAATTAAATTTTTCTAAAAACATCTATAATGAAATAGTATTTTACCAGCAATAAAACTTTTGGTTTATTTCATAACCCATATTATTTAAAACACACATTGAATTTTTTTATGCAAATACCTCTATTAGTTTTTGAGATATCATGTTAACAGTGGAGAGTTTTAATTAAAATTAAAGTTTTGAGAAAATAGAAGTTGATAAATTTTAGCTGAAATATAAGACCCTGGATGAGAGGTTCAGGCCTTCTTTTTCCTAAAAAAGATAAACTGCCTTCAAAAGAGGAAAGTCTGAAGTACAAGAAATAACAATTTTTAAAAAATCGCCAATGTGGTCGATAACCAGTGTTTTTAACGCCGTCGGATACCTTAAAAACTGTGGACCTCTGTCAAAGACATGAGCATCACGAGTGTCCAAGCTTTGTTTTTCAGAATTCTGCGCATGAGCAGTTTGCGTTTTCAGGATAGGAAAGAAAATCTAGCTATTTGGACTATGATTTTGGAATGTTTCGTTCTACAACCAAATACATTCCATTATGAATCCAACGTAAATTAAAAATTCAAATCTTGTATAATACAAATCTAACTAAACAAAACTTATAAAATCCGAAACGGGAATAAATATAACCCTAATCAAAATAAAAAATATGCCTAGCAAAGAATTCCGAGAAAATATTGTTCTTATTCACTCAATATTCACTCCTCTGCGAAATAAAATCATCCAAAAGTGACTGGAGCGGGTTTCTGAAAATGCTCATTCTCATTTAGAAATATTTAATTAATTTCCCCTTGTTATATATTTATATATATATATTTAAAAAATAAAGATTTGTTTTATATTTTTGAATGGGAATATGAGCTTCGAAGGAGTTGAATCTGTCATACTGCCAAGGTTTTGATACATTTAAACGTTCCAGGGGCAGATTCGAAGCAAGATTCAAAGCAATTTTTTGTTTCGTCTTTATATAGCTAGGATGAGCTACTCGCGTTTATTTTTTCCGCAGTTTTTTTTTCTCCCGAAAATAAGTAATCATAATATTTATTTAAATCAATCCCCATTGTAAGGTATGTGTAATGTAAATCCATCAAAATTCTACTTGGACGAATAAATAATTTAAATATTATTTCTTTATTTATAATACCATCATAACAAATAAATGAATAATTATACAATAATAAATGTACAATAATTAATATCATAACAAATAAATGAATTATTATAAATTAATGAATAAATGAATAAAATAATAAATGAATAATGAATAATAATATTTATCAAGTTTGATTTTGCTGAATTGTATTAATGTAAGGTTTTAAAGCAACACTGAGGCCATTTTGGAACGGATCTCGTATTTTAAAGCCAAGGTTAGATGACGAGAGCGGCACTTGAATCACGCTCCACACTCCAAACTTTCACACCACATCGCATCAGCGGGAGGATGTTTGTCCCCACCCCTTTTGGCTCTACTAGAAGTCGTCAGACTCACTTGATGCAACAACTCACAATTTAACTCGCTATGTTGATGACATTGGATAATGAATTCGCTCTACGCTAGCCATAATGCTTGGCGCGATTAAAACGTCTCTTGGCGCGATTTAAGTCCCATTTTGCCTTGTACTTAGGTCCATGCCTGACGCGCATATTTTGTGACTTTTTTTCTCATCAATTCTATCTCTTGTTTCGTTGGTTGTTAAAAGAATTTGAAAGGAATAAATATCTTTACTTTTGTCTATTTATTAATTTATTTGTATTTTAATTTTTTGGTGAATTTCGAGTTTTTATTTATTATTTATATCAAACAGTAACATATTTATTATGAATTAAACAGTTTCAAACTAACTAATTTTTTCCTGATGCTAGGTATATTATTTGAAACTATCGTTTTCAACTTATTCAAGACTCATAAATTCTAGTGTACAACAGAGTGTATGGGGGGGGGGTAGTTTTAAAACGTAAGCCTTCCACTCTTAAAAACACATGAATTTTCAAGAAAATATGAAACTATTTATTACCCAATGCTTTTATTTAATTGACGGTAGCCTCAGGTCTTAAAAAAATCAATACTAAAGCAGTTGAAGATATATCGTTGAAGGCTCTCTTATACAGTATATTATTTTAAAGCTTATATAACAAGAAATTTCTAAGTTTATTTAATAAAATTTAATTTTATCTAATTTTCATATAAATATATCTGTATAAAGACAAGCGAAAAGAATTTCTCGTCTAATGAAGCGCGCTTCGTTTGCTATACGCAGTGGTCTGTTTTAATGCCTACTGCTCTCCTTACTTAAACTCGTCTACTTACGGCAATCATGTTCAGGGTTTTTCTTGTGACGGTAGGACAGTAATATGGAGGTAAGTTCATAAGCCACTAAACATTGATAATCATGTTACGCGGTTGCAAATCATAAAGTCGCGAGTTGGATCCTTGGCGGAATTCAATCTCCCCATTGGCGCGACTCCACAATACAAACCGCCACATAGACACGCTTACATGATTTTTCGGCGGAACTAGATCTCGAACCTCCGTTCGGAAGCCGAGACTTTAACCCCAGACAACAATTACACCAAATTTCATGACATTAGAGCTTCACACGCCCGTTCATCTAGTTCAATTAATGTTAATCTTTCTCTTAAGCATACCAATTATAATTGCTATTCCAAATCATGGAATAGTAATTGCGGGGATGCATTTGACCACTCTGTCATTCCTCGGAACTCCGAAACATCACGACGTTACCGTTGCCAAAAACAAACTGTATTTTTCTTTTATTTAAAGGGAAATCAGAATAAACTGTTTTAAAATAATTGTGAGGATTATTTTTAAAGTAAAAACACGATGAATTTTGCAATTTTTTAGGCGTATTGATTATTCTTGCTTTAAAAATTGAATTTCCGCTAGGAGAATAAAGTTCTCAAAAACTCTATGCATTTCCATTATTAGAAAATGATTATAATAATGACTTATTATTTTAAGCAAGATTTTTGGATTCATTTACCGTTAAATTACGAGCTTCATTATCTAAATTAAAAATACTTTCTATCCTATTTTTTTCCCTTGATTCTTTTTCAGAAGCTAATTTCTGAAAATTAACTGCGATTGTTTATCATTTCACTTCAATTTTGTAGTTCAAAACTTTATAATAGGCGCCATTTCCATTTCCTGTATATCGCAGTTACAATCTGTAATCTTTTTTCATCGCGCAATCACTCATAATGAGACACCCGTATCAGAAGTAACAAAAACCAATTTCATTCCCGTATCACAATACAAAATTGTTTACCTGTCACGCGGAAGTTACGGTTACAGCAAAAAGAACCACTCAGTGTAAACAAGATCGGCATTTAAATATCAATTCCGTTTACTTTTTTCTACAGCTCAACTCTATCTGATGGATTTTTTCATCCATGAAAAAAAACGAAGCGAAGAAAATCGGACCGATTCGGGGTCGATTGGCGAATTAGAGCACCCTCACAACTGCGAGAGAACATGAGAAACAATTTTCCCACACCCTTTCTCTTGGCCCTGGGAAGGAAGTTTCAAAAAAGAGCTCCAGGACACAGAAATCGCCATCGTTTTAAGCGGAACAACTTAATTCCAGTCGAAAAGCATTCCAAAGTGAAGTCCACTTAAGGATTTTGCGGATTTTTATTCACATGGGAAAGAATTTACGCCAATTGGCGATTTATATCATCTTTTTGCCGGAGGTATTTTGAATCTTGTTGAGCAAACAAACATCGATTTTCGTCCTTTTGTATATTTCGGGCCGTGATTATTGTGAAGTCCATTTTTCTTTTCTGTCCGTCCATCGGGCTGGGAAAGAATGGGGGTTTTGAAAGTAAACTCCTCTGCGCAGAAGGAATGCGTGATACAACAAAGAGTCGAGCATTCACGACAAACCAATTTTCGACTACTGGACGAAAACAGCGTTTTGATGACGTGACGCTGTGTGTAACGCCTAATAGAAAGGGAAGATTTTTTTTTTTGGAAGACATAACAATAGTCACCCGCAACCATTTTTGGTTTTATGCATGTTCATTCAATAGAATGTACAGGAATCTGGGTAGTAAAGCTAAACATTTGGTTTTGATTTTTCAATCATCTCCTAATAAACTAGAATATTGAAATTTTGAATACATTCGCTAATTTCACTCTATTTTAATAATTTTAGGCCTTGATTATAATTGAGCTAATTAATTTATTAAAATTTTGGGTTTATACGAAATGCGTTTTTTGATAATTTATTTGAAAAACAATTAATAGCAACTTATTTAAGTTGTTAAATACTTATAATAATAAATTTTAAAGATTAAATAGTGAAAAAAATTAAAATTAAAATTAAATATTTCTGTCTTTTGTTCAGCAATAAGAATTATTTTTAATAAATCTAGTTTATTCATAATTGAAAGAAATTTATTTAAAAAGCTAAAACCAAAAATCAATATCGATGGTACAGTTGCTTGCCTCATCACAGATGTTTAAAAGGGATTTTTAATTATGTTTATTTAAATTGTGCCTACAGAAGGATAAAGGAATTTTAAAAAACATCTTTGGATCAGAATAATTTTAAAATCACATGCCTTGCCGAATTCCTTAATTTCGATAAGCACAAATGAATAACTCAACTAGTTTTTATCTAACACATTATTTCAAATTTCAAAGACATATACAATGCTGGTAAAAATTATGAACACTTAAGAAAATGTTATGTTTTCTTTGTATGCTTATAGAGAATGTAACGTTCCACAAAATCAAACTTTTATATATCATTTTAAAGAGAATTTAATGCTGATTTCAATATTGAAAGTAAAATTGAAACAATTTCAATATTTGAAATACAAACAATTGAATGGCAATATTTATTGAGATACACTAGATGCTGATGATTGCTGTGAGTTATCAGTACTTAGTAAGGGAGCCTTTATTTTTAATTACAACTTTGTACTGATGTTTCATTGAACTGATTAGAGTTTTAAATTCTTCCTTCGCTATTGCATGATGCCAGGGAGTAATCATAGTCTCAATTAATTCTCTTTTATTTGATAAACCCATCATATGTACAAGAGTTTTCAAACGGATCCAAAAGTTTCCTAATAATTTTGAGACAGGACTATTTTCTGGCCATGATCTCTGTACTAAACCACTCTTCTCATATTTTTGCTGTGTAGCAATTAGATGAATCCTGCTGTAAAAGAAATGAAGCGTTGTTGGGAAATAGATCATTGTTGGAAGTTTCGGCTCTAGAATAGTGTCATTGTATTTCCATGCATTTAATTTCCTATCGATGGCATCGGGTATGTCTAACACTACTTGGTCATACTAAGCCGAATGAGAGTAGCTCTTTCGAATCAAGGCAGAAGTGTGCGCCTTTCGTTGTTAAGGAACACCGTTAAGGTGAAAAGACGACTCTGCTTGAATACACACGATACGACTCTTTTGAGGGGGCGGTCGAACTCATTCATCCATCCGCAAGTCAGAATTTTGATCCAAATCAGAGATCGTCTCATATCCAGATTCAGTTCCCCTTGAGGTATAATTTGTTATGGGACTTTGCAATCACGAACAATTCAATGTACCTCACCTGCCATTAGCCAACACTTCGGTCTTTGGCGGAGACGAGGACAGAACTTGTTATCTTTCTGTTACGAGACTGACGCTTGACCAACCAGGCTACCGCGGCTCCCATGCAGTTGACAAATATAGTTTGCTGACATGCATGAGAAAATCATTACACTGAGTTTTTTATAGTTACCTGAATGCTGTCAGAATGTGGCTCTTCGCCTATTCTATGTCTTACCTATTTATTACCTAATACCCTTACTGAATAACAATATATTTGCTTCATCACTCCCTATAACTTGTGACCAGATCATCTGTTCAATTAATAAGTTTATTTGCGCACTGTAATCTTTTTATACGCTGGATTAATTTTTTAGGTAATTCAACTTCTAATTATCTTCTCGTGATTATTATGGAACTGACATATGTACCAGCAACATTCAAATGACCATTTAATTCAAATAGTCATTTTATTTTTCTAACATCACCAGCCATGTTGCACCTTTTTCAGCCCTTTCATGATTTGTTTTGTTTTGTGTTTGTTTCCTGGTATCCTAGTCAAAATTTTAGAACTTCAGATGTAGTCACTGAATTCCTCACCCGTCTTGTAATTTCATCATTGGAAAGACCACATTCTTGGAACAAAATGATCTGACTTTTCTTTCTAGGTGCCCAATATACTCTTTATTTGATGTCATTGCTTTTTGACTAAATATTAGAAATATTTACCAAAGTTTTGTTGTATATTAAAAAGTTTATCCAAACTTCTAACTTGCAATTTATACTTCTAACTTGCAATTCCTTTATTTGATGCTATCGCGTCTTGACTAAATATTTGAAATATTTCCCAAAGTTTTAGTTACATATTAAAAAGTTTAACAAAACCTCTAACTTGGAATTCCTTTATTTGATGATATTGCTTCTTGACTAAATATTTGAAATATTTACCAGAGTTTTAGTTGTATATTAAAAGGTTTATCTAAACTTCTAACTTGCTATTTATGCTTCGAACTTGCAATTAATTCCTTTATTTGATGCTATTACTTCTCGGCTAAATATTTGAAATATTTACCAAAGTTTTAGTTGTATATTAAAAAGTTTAACAGAACTCCTGACTTGCAATTTAATTAACATAAAAAACAGTTTCCTTCTACAAGAAAAAGTCTTATAATGACTTATTCCAATTTTAAACCTGATTACAGCTTCTTCTAGCAGTTAATGACGTTTGATTGGTTCTCAGAAAAAAAAAACCCAGTAATTTGCCAGATAAATTATTCGTTACAATCCACTTCACCACAGTGTTTTTATTCTGATTAAATGAAAAATAACTTTATTTGTATTGCAAATATTTAAATTTTGCTTTTTGCATTGAAATCCACTTTAAAATATCTTTAAAATGATAGTACGGGTTTGCATTTTGTGAAATGCAACATTTTGTACAATCTTACAAAGTTGTAAAACAGAACTTCAGAAGTATCCACGAATTTGGCCACCATTGTATACCTACAACGTATAAATATAATTCACAGATATATATATTATTCCACGGATGGCTAAGTTATTTATTTATTTTATCGTTTTTTTTGTATATACACACATATAACTCGTGTGTGTGTGTGTGTGCGTGTGTATAAGCATTTGGATAAGCGTTGTGTATAAGCGTTGGAAATAAGCATGTTTTCCTCATACACACGCATATACAAATGCATACATTCTTCAGGAAAAAATATTTATGATGGAAGATGCAAACATACACATGCAAGTATGTGCAACCTTAAAGAAGAACTATATACTTTGAAGTATACACATACACAACACACATTTACAAATCTGAGCATCCTTCAGGAAGAACTAACTATTCTAAACAATACACACACGCACACTCAATGTACACATCGTTCAGGAAGAATTATCTATTCTGAAGTATACACGCACACAAGTGTGTATCCTTCAATAATAGCTCTCTATTTCTAAGGATACACACACGTGGGATTTAAATTACGATTCAATTTTCAATTCAATTTAAAAGAGTCTGCAAAAGAATAAAGCCTACCTTTGCTTTTTTTATTGATGCTAATTTGACTTGAATTTTAAATATTATTGATCGTTTATCTATCGTTATTTAAATGAGAACTTAAATTCTTTAGAATATTTAAATACTATTTTACTTAGAACCGCAGCTTTGTTCCGAGGAGAAGTTAAATTTTTATTTGAAAAAAAAGCAAATTTTTAACAAATGGAAAATTAAACAAAATTTTAAAAAAAGTTATTGAGCATATAAAAAAATAAAACCAGAAATAATAGAAAATAAATAAAGTTTTGATAGAAAGTAAACCTTAGGATTCATATTTCATTATTAATTATAAGTACAACTAAACATATTTTAAACTTTTTCTTAAAATAAAAACAATTACAAGAATTTCACATGCATTAAAATAATAATATTAGGTAATAATATAATAACGCTAGAGATAAAATTGAACTCTGGAGCTAATTTAACAATCTGAATTCAATTTAAATTATTACCATTATTGCAGATGTAAACTAAAAAGTGTTTTATGTAATTTTGAAAATAGTCCGTATTATTCCATTAATTTAATGACAATTTATTTTCGTTATACAAATTAATATAGAGCATTCATTAAGCCTGTTATGTTCAGAGCCATCATTCAAGGTGTTGTAAGTAGATTTTCCAATTAAATGCTTTATTTATTCTCAAAGTATAAAGTTTACTTCGTAAATTATGATTAGAAAATAAAGTTTTATAGCTCAAAATTGAATTAATTTCATAAAGATCTTTAATGCAGAATAATTTTTTAAAGGGGAATTCTTAAGATTCGCTTCTTTCGTCATGTATTCTTTTTTCCCTTTTCTTCGCTATATAAGCTAAAAATAAGATTTCGATTAATGATAAATTTCTTCATTTTACAATCCATAAATTTATGCAACACATAAAAAAAAATTTATATTTCCAAAAGTTCGATATTGTAATGTCTTGATCCTATAATGAAATGAGAGAGTAGAATTTCAGACAAGTTTATTTACAGCCATATATTTACATGAGAACCACTTATTCTAATCTAGGTTAAAATATTTGGTATTTACACCATTTGGAAGTTGATGATATCTACATAACAGTCGAAGGTTTATCATTAACAGAGTCCTGCTTCCATACAGTGAAATAACAATAAAAAAAACACCAGGTTGTTAATAAACATGGCTACTCAAAAACTACTAATGGCTGCACAAATTCAAAAAGCATATTTTTAAAAACTGCCTTTGACAAGGATAATTCAAAAAAGCTTTGAGTAAGACAGTTTAAATTTTATCCAAACCAAATTTTTGGATTTCTTTTAATTCTGAGCAAATTCTTTCGGAAGAAATTTCTCTGTCCGTCGTTCATTCGAATATAAGTTAAAGTGATAATTACAAAATGAAGTGACTAAGTGAATAAAAATTTATTAAGACCAATAGATTGATTAATAATTATATTGTATTTAATATCTATATTAAATACATTATCAAATTTTGAGTCGATCAAACAAACAGTTGACCTAAAATTTTAGATGCATGTTAACGCGATTCTTCAAAAGCATTAGTGATCAAATTTGGTATGTGATTTTATAACTGAAATTGTAGTTCTGTGTTAAATTTTCATATCAATAGGTTAAGAAACAGCCGAAGTGATCTCCCCAAAACTTTCTCGCATACTCTTTAATAAGAGTGTTTAGGATAACACCTTTATTAGAGAGTATACAAGCGTCGAATGGAACAGGTATAAAATAATTACGATATATTATTCTTCGACGTGAATTTGAAATTTTTACTGAATCTGTCGAGTCGTATGTGACGATTAATCTCAGACATGTGGTTAATAGTATCTGAAAATCGGATTGTCTTTTAGTTGCGTTTTTCCAAACCTATTGAAACAATATTTTGACACAGAACTACTATTGCAGTCACAAACTCACTCATCATTTTGATAAATTTAGGTTATTGAGTTAACACGTTTACAAATTTCTGAAAGTACAGACTGACAACCTTAACAATCAAAATCAATCTCTAGATGGATTTTGCTTTAAATTCGATATATATCTACATTATAGATGTTAAATATGTGTACCCAAATTATATATCTATCTTTCTTTATTCTGTAGTTATCATATTAAATTATATTCGACAGCCGGATAAACAGATTTCTGAATGGATTTTGTGCAAAATTTGATAGAAATCTATAAATGTTGTGTTAAGACTACGCATCAAATTTCTATATTTCACCTTCTAGCTCAATGCGTTTTAGATTTTTTTTTTTATCAAAGACAGACCAGCATTTTCTTTAAAAAAAAAAATTGGGGGGGGGGTCTAAAATATAGATTTACCAAAATCTCTAGGGTTTTGATGATGTTGCTGTTGATGATGATTACTATATTTTCTCTATAATACGTAAACGAGAAAGTAAAATCTCGTTTAAAACATAAAATAGCCTTTATTAGGGAATATGCAAGAAAACTTTGGAGTCGCCATTCCCGCTAAGTTTTTTTTAAAGGGCAAAAAAAAAAAAAAAAAAAAAAAAAAAAAAATTGTGATCAAAAATGGCGACGTTCTCTATCGGCTTGGTGCACTTCCTCCAAAATGGACCAACGGAGAAAAGAAAGGACATTTATTAAAATTACGTACACTCTGCCTCTCCTTCTTTTAAAACAATATTATCCGTCAAAATGGAAGACGAGTCACAGCCGAATGCGTAAACAGTCATACAAATGTACTCCCGGCTGTACGTCACTCGGGCCTGCTTTGAGCCTCATTATCCCCGCCATTGTTCTCTTCCCAACGGACACGGTGACTTCCTGAATTCTAGAAAAGTGTTCTTTTTTTTTATTCCCTTCCCACCCTCCCCAGAAGAATTCGGGAAGATTAGAAAGCCCTAAAATGCGACGAGTGTGACCAGATGGGGAAGAAAATCGTTTGTGCACAGCCACCCTCAACTTCTTGTATCGTTTGCTCGATCTCCTTTTTTCAGACGATAACTGGCAAGGGGAGGGGAGAGGTTCTAAATCGTGATGAAGCGAACCGATAAAGGAGTTCGAGCAGCCGATTTAATTCGATGTCAAAGTTATTACATTTCGCACTTGTTTTTGAGGAGGGATTGTCTTGTATTCCATTCAGAACACGTGGGCATTTTCGCGCATTCGAATTCATTCAACCCGAGGGCAGCCATGCGTACCGTTTGACCATCTATCGGTTTGGGGTGGACACCCACACCCAAGAATTCAAAAATAATTGAGAGATAACTGCTTATTTTTTGGGTATGAGTACAGTAAAAATAGACCGGATTGTACTGAAGAAGGAATAATCAGGCAGTCAAATTGCTGCCATTCTTATTGGGAATTACTTTACATGAGAGAGGGAACCTCTTTTTAAAAATCATAATCCATTATTCGTCAACTTTTCCTGGAGGTGTTTTTGTCGCTATCTCAGGAGATTTCAGGAAACGTTATTTTTTTGCCGATTGTTTTCAGTTAAGACATTTGGAAGTTTGTAGTGTTCATTATCGGGCTTATTATTGTTTCAAAAAGTCATTACTTGCACCATTTCTTGTAAATTATTTGTCTATAAATGAATATTGTTTTCTTTCAAGTCCAATCTAAATTTATTGCTATCTTTTACTGTTTCTATGCATTATTGAATTGTAGTCCAGTTGGAAGATTTCTTTTATCTGTACATGGAGTTTTTAAAAGGAAGGAAATGTATTCATTTCTTGCATTCTAACGATCTTAGAACCGGAGAAATACACTATTTTTCATCAAAACAATTTAAAAGTCGATAATGCAATAAAATATAATTGAAGAGCTTTCTACAAAAAATTACTGCTTACCATATATATATATATATATATATTTGAAAAGAAAAACATAAAAATGTTTGAAAGTTAAGATGTTTAAGTTGAGAAAAATATTTTTTTGTCTTTTTCTTTAAAAACATTCTCTAATTGTTCTTGCGATTAGGAAAGCGTTTTCACTCTAAAATATATTTTCCACTTGTTATAGCACATGAATTTTTTTTTACGCAAATGCATGTTCCATCAAATTCTGTGAAGTACATTTCATGCAATAATTAAATAAATTTAAAATTTGAAAAATTCAATTGAAATACGGCATATTTTTACTTTGCAAGAAAAAAAAAAACTACATTTGTTCAATTGATACATTTTTCTTCAATAATATCTAGTTCAACTATTATTCATAATGAATCGTAATATTTAGTTGCACGCAGTTTCGGATTATTTATATAATATGCTATTTAGGAGCCTTAATTAGTAAGAAGATTTAGTATATTTTAAAAAATTTGTTTCACATTAAAAGCACAAAAAATGATGACAATCTAGGAGCTGCTTCTATTTTGTTATAAATTAAGACAGGCAGCCCCATTTCTTAAGTAACACGAAATGAATTTTTGAAATTACATATTTTTTGCATCAAACAATTTTTTGTACCGTAATGTACAAGGGATTCAAAACGTCCCCAGGCTTGACTCTTTCTTTTTTGCAGCAACTTCTACAAGTGACATAGGTCATTGATTTTTGTAACATACACTTTATTAAATGGAGTATGTTCAAACTGACAATTTTTCATTTAAAGAGTACGTCATGGTAAACGGGAATCATCCATCATTTACAAGTCGCAATAGTAATTTTTGTAATCTTTTCGAGTTAGATCTTTTTTTTTTAAAGGGGGGAAAAATCATAGTTCAGACTAGCCACTGAATACTGCAACATTTCATAAATTCAGAATTAATTTTAACAACTTGGTTAAACAATTTATCTCTTAAATTGTCTGACTGGAAATATTCTATTAGAGCAAATGTTTTTTCATATTCTTAAACTATATTTAGTTCATTATAGTTAGTAGATTTTGATATATAATAATTAAAGAATTATTAATACGGGATTATATAAGTTCATTTAGCACAAAAGAACGTATTAAAATAATTCGTAAAATGTTACAAAAACAGTAAAACATGCTATAAATAAAATATTTACAAAAAAAAATTGTCTTCGAGCAAATAAATGAAAGCCTAGGCTTTCGACCTTATCAAGAATAATCTAGTTATTAAATGATTATCAGATACTAATAACTATAAAAATAGACCTATACCTAGTTATTTAGATATATTTTGTTCAAATGAGTGTATTAAAAGAATTCCTAAAATGCTAAGAATAACTTTAAAACATTCTATAGATAAAATATGTAGACTATTGTATCTGTGAGATTTTAGAAACTTAGAACAAAGCTAAATAGCACAGACATTTAGACTGTCTTAAAGCTGTGAGAGAGTCTGTATGGGCAAATATGATAGAATATGTCTTAAGATGATTATTACAATAAATGTTAGAAATCGGGTAATGTCTAGTAATCTTTTTTTCATTGAATATAATGGCAAACGATTCGAATAAAATAACATTTAGCTAAATTTTCGTTTATATGCTCATTATATTGATTTATATAACATTTTCTGTTTTATATCTATAAAATAAACAATGTAACAATGTTTAATAGCTATCCAGGGTATCATAATTGACCATTTGATAGATATTGATATTAGTGTAAGATATGTATATTTTGGTATGCTAAATTAAAACTTTTCTTTCTTCGAAATTTCCATCAAAATTTTTGTCACGGTCACTTCCATATAGTAATGCTAAAAGATATTTCACTTGTTCCCTTTTTAATGCTTGGCAAGAATCGTGAGGTCTGCAGATAAACAACAAATTATATTCAATCAAACTGACAATTGATTTTTGGCCTGTTCACCCTATACGAGAGATAGATATCAAACCGACAAGCCTTCGTAGGGGTCATACTCGCTATACCCATAAATATTTCATTTTTGGCGATATGACAACGAAGTACCCCACATGCCGGGTGGATTTTACTATGCATCACAATTTGAGTGCCCATCTTTTAATCTCTTTCATTTATACATTTTTAAATAATCGTCACTAACTTTCCAAGACATAGTTAGAGAGAAATTCCACCCAAACATTTTCAATTTAAAAAAAAAAATATTTGTCTTTTATAATTATATTTCGCACAGTTTCATTTCTGTTTATGTTTTAACCTGTACATTGTTCCATTGCAACGTGTTTTACCCATATTTATCTTACTTAAATGTCTTATCTTTATGCATTTTGTCACTGTCATTCTTTGCATTTTTATATTGATAACTCTTCCTTTTATGTGCTAACATGAGTGTTCTTATTGTTTGCTCCATAATTTTACCATCTGCTTGGCCAAATATGGCTCTTGAGAGAAAAAAAAAAAAACAAACAAACCGATTTTTTTTTTTTTGAAATTCTAGAAAAAATTCTAGGGAAAAAATAATTTCACTATTTTAACAAAAGCACTGAAACGTAGCTTAGGTGTTTGACAAAAAATATATTAAATTATACATGAAAGGGTTATATTTAAATTTAATAATTCTAATTAAATTGTAAATCAGCCCCCTTCCCAAAATATTCATGGTCTTTTTTAACCAAGTCGAAACTAGAAATTAAATTTTTATTTCCTATTTTTTTCTTTAAGAAATTCTCACAAAATATCTCCAGTGTTGACGTTATTACAACTAAAACTAAAACCTTCAATAAAACCAATGAATTTATTTGAAAAGAATATCAAAGTTGATATTAAACCCGGCTTTTAAATTGTCTTTATATATCAAAGCTCAAAAATTCATTTAAAGAGAACAAATAAAAACAGAATTTTTTTTACTCAAATAAATAGTCTGAATGTCCATTAATTTTTAAGAGAAATAATGGCATTATAAATGGTGTCGAAAGGTTTAATGTTGCTAAAAGGAAATAAATATTTAATGTTGTTATGCAAAAGAGAATAACTATTGGGAAACACCTTTAAAAAAACCATTGCGGAATCGCAAATCAAAGACCTTCACAAATCCTCTTGATTAAATAATTAAAATGTAAATGCATGATAGCGTTTAAGTATTTTATTTCATTTTTTCATACATGTAATTTTGTTAAATTTTGTCAAATGGGGGAAAATAGACTTCAAATTTAGACTTTATTAACTGAATTCGCAGTTATTTCAAAATTAGTATGGTCCCCGTCAACATGGATCACAGCGGTTCCACTGTATTCCTCAACCTAATATGTGCCATGCAACATACATAATACTGAGACATCTCGTTTAAAAATCATAATTCGCGATTCATCATGATTCGTATCTCAATCGCGAAGGGAACTTCTCGTTAAGAAAAGTACTTTATTTTTTTTCCTTCAAAAGTTGGCGAAAATGAGGTACAGCATTACCGTTAAATGAGCTCCGTGCGTAGCTATTGCCTTATCAAGGAGATACTTTTCAATAAACTATGCAATAATTTTACATTCTTGCAACACCTTTCTTATTTAAATGGAAGGCTGATCTTTGTTGGATCTATTATTCTAGATGGTTCTGGCTAGGTTCTTCCGCCACCACGATATCTTTGCTACCTAATTCTAGTTTCTAATCTTAGTCAGAGACAAAATTCTGTCAATTGCGGGTTCACAGGTTCTTGTTCAAAGCCCTCGGGTCGCATTCGTCAACGCTATCCGGCCAAAATTTCTTTTAAATATATGAGCATTTTCATTAACAAGAATTCAGCGCAGTCAATCCGGCATGTGACGTGACGTTGTCTTCTTGCCGCTTGTTCTGGAAACATCGATCGTTAAGTCAGTCGCTTTTTTAACATTTTGTTCTGCTTGTAAAGCAACTCTCTCATTATTTGAGGTTCTCGCTAAACAAGATTTGATAATAATCTTTCATAATTTTGCTTATACTTTTTCTGAAGACCAAAAATTTTTTATTAAATGCCTAGCATCATTGAACTAAAGAGAGGCAAGTGAAATTTTGCAAATGAATATAAATAAAAGAGTAAATTAGACAGGAATTTAAGTTTTGTATAGAAAAATTTATTTCTTTTGCATATTATTGCAATCATAATGCATAATTTTATTTATTTGTTGGTTCCAAAGATAAATAGGATTAAATCTGATTTATTTATTGGATTCGAAGATTATATTTTAAATCTTTTATTTCATACTTTGGTGCCTCTTTAAGGTGGCGTATTCCATATGTTCAAAATCATTTATTAAATACATAAATCAATAATCTAAACAATTATTATAATTTCTTTTCTATAACAAGAAGAGTAGAATAAAATCTATAAGCAGATTAGGCAACTGTCAAAACCATACTAATAATACAAAAAACAACAACACATTTTTTTTTCTTGTTGCAAACCTGTAAGAAATACAAATTTCAAGAAGGATAAAACATTCAGATAATATTAGCCCTTTATCAAATAAAAAGGCCCAGGGTTCTATGTATTTCATGGCGTCAATTTAATTATTTAAATATTTATAAAACCTCTGCTTCAATAATAATATAAACAAACACGAATGCCAGAATCATAGTAAATAAATAAAAACGAATACATTTTCGCAAAGGTAGTAAAAAATATTAAGCGAAAAAAATCAGTGGCATGTTGAAAATATGTTGAAATGTTAAATTAAATTGGTTGTTTTATTATAAGAAGAATCTAATAATAGGCTATGCCTAAATTTCCAAATTATCTAAATTTGTCATTTATTGTTTGATTTAATGTGGTATAGATTATATTGGAACAATATGAGTTTATTATATTACAAAAGCTTTGTGAGACAAATGACGTCATTTTCAATAAAAAATGCTATTCTGACATTGCAAATAATTATTGATATCTAAAACTTTCTGACCTGCAATTGACTCTGAATCACGAATATATATATCTATTACACTGAATCGTAATATTAAATTTGAAAAAGAAGTTAGTGTTTTTTTTAACAATAAGTTTCATGGAAAAAAAATCTCCAGCAAAACTTTAAGAATTACCATCTATATAAATAAAAATGAATATTTGTCTTATGTCTCTGATGCCTTCCTAAACCGTTGATCCGATTGCGATGAAAATTGGTCAGCTTATTGTTTACTTCTACGAAATGGTTATTATCTATAATTTTTTTAAAAAAATTCGGATCTCAACTGTATCTATTTACCAAAGATTAATATCGAAATACCTAGCCAAGGAGACAATAGATACTGTAGAAATGTTAAATCCAAGTTAAAGGTGAATATTTTGCAACTATAGTACGCAAATGTAATTAATGCAAGTCATTCTCAGAGTTGACAACTTTATAACAGGTTAGGTGAGAAAGTTTTGGGGAGACCAACCCTAGGGATTTTAAATTTTAGTTCAATTTTAGCGTTTTTTGGTTTAATTACCAAAAATATTGTAGTACAAATAATTTTGCCCCATCTTCATTTTCAAAAATTATCTTTTCAACTATATTAACGATATTATGGTATAAATATATTTCTATGTTTAATCAATTTCAAAAGAAACATTTTAATCACATTTTCTAGAATTAAATTTCAGAATTGTGAAAGAACACTAAGCGAACCACGAGATACAATAAATAGTTTATTTTATTACCATTCTAAAAGAACACCAAGTTTTACAATTCTAAAAGAATACACAAATCTAATATATAAAAATGATTATTTGTTTGTATTTTAAATACTGCCGTATCATTCATTCTATTTCGACAAAACATTGCCAAATGATTGATTGATTGCCCTTAATATTATTTTTTTTGGCGTCAGCAACGCGCCGGGTATCAGATATACAAAAAGGGCACATGAATTTGATTTGGTAGACGAACAATAGCCAAGAAATGGGAAATACTTTATATGGTCCGAGAAATCGTATAGATTTAATTTTAAGATTCCTTAAAGGAAATGAAAAATCGTTTGGATTTCATCAATGGAAATCCTGTAGATTTCATCAGTGGATTCATTTGATTTCAAGAAAGATCATATGGATTTCATCAGTGGATTCATTCGATTTCAAGAAAGATCATGTGGATTTCATCAGTGGATTCATTCGATTTCAGGGAAATCGTATAGATTTAACAATGGATTCATTCAACTTGACGAAAATTCGTGTACATGGTATTGAAGAATCTCATTAATCACGGAGCGATACAACTAGATTTTAAGATAAGGACATTTAGCTTTAGAATAACTGAACTTCTAATTTTGAATGATCTCTGAATTTTTTAGATTAAGTTTATTGAACGTATTTTAGTCTGGATAAAAACTTATTAAAAAAATATAGTTTCTCGAATAAAATGTGTAAAGAAGGTATTGTAATCGTCAAAAAATTCGAACTCAAACTTTTGACTTATTTCCACATTTCAAACCTCTTTGAGACTGGAAAATACATTTTTAAAATAGAGTCTATCTATCTGTGAATACGATAATTTAAAAACGCTTTGAACTGGACGAATGAAGCTTGGCTCATGGTCCTTAAATCATCTGTCCAACATTTATATCAAATGTTGGTCAAAATTCATTCAGATAATCTGAAATTCAGTCTGTATGTTCGCATTACTATAAAACTCAAAGAGCAAGATAAATAAAATTTCTTATACCTGTTTAGCATCTAAAAAAAAAGATTCTTGTGGAATTCGATTTTTTCTTTTCAAATTTTGAATGAAATTATCAGTTAAACGGTTAACCATCTGTCGCTCCATACTTTCGTTTACAATGTAAGCGCAATAACACGTAAACGCAATGACTTAAATTGATGAATTTTGGCATTTTACCTTAACGGTATTATTTAAAACAATAAAATTCAGCATGTTACCTTAACCTTCCAGCGGGCGCGCGTATGTGAGGGATACACTAGAGACGAATTTCGTTTTATAACTTTAAATCTGGTGGTGCTGGGGACTCCCTGTCCTTGGCTATTTGTCTCCCTCACTTTGAAATACTTTCAGTTGTCACCGAAAGTTTGTGGCGTTAATAGGTCTCTGCCGATCAGATATTTGTATTTTAGAGATACGCGCGACCATTCATGTATGTTTTTGTTGCATCTGATTTTGCACGGTTTTGCACGTTTTCTTAGACTGGGGACAGCTGGCAAATGCACTAACGAAAGAAAATGCTGTCTCACGTCTCTATAAAGTGAGCTAAAATTAAAAGTGCTAAAAAGAAAAGCCGAACTAGGTATTGAAGAAGTGGAAGATTTGACGCCAAAGAAAAAAATGCAAACCCTGCCAAAAAGAAAAGCAGACTAGAATTATGAGCTTCAGTTGGGAGATTTGCGATAAATTTATATGTTTGGAGTACACTAAACAAAATTGCTCAAATTTCAACACTGCAATGAAATAACAATGAAATTATTTTCTTTCTTTTCATATCTCAATGCATATTACTTTTTCCTTTTTATACATAAATTCTGTATTATTTTTTTTGCACTTCTATATTTTATATGCAAATAGTTCTGACAAAATATCGGCAATCGCATTTATATTATTTTTAAATGAATTCAGTTAACCAGTGGTAATTTTATATTGTTATTGCAATCTATGTTTATATTGTTTCTGCTTCCTTTTAAATAAAAAATGTTTAAATTAATAGTAGTTATTAATCTTAAGCTATTTACATTATAATTGTAGTAGTTACGCTTCTAAGAATTTACATTTTACTACAGCGTATGTGGGAAATACGTGCGAACTTTCATGTTCGTATGACGGCAGTGCCCTGTGGAAGGTTCATATAATGTTTTAAATCAGTGAAATTCAGCCTTGTTATCTTAATACAATGACTTAAATAAGTGAAATTCGGCATGTTACTTTAACGCAATGAATTAAATCATTGAAATTCTGAAAGATAGTTTAACGCAATGACTTAAATTAGTGAAATTTGGGATGTTAACACAACAACTTAAATAAGTGAAATTCGACATATTTCCTTAACACAATGACTTAAATCAATGAAATTCAGTTTGTTACCTTATGACTACAAATGCAGTTCCGTGACAGATTTTGGTATCAGAGGTATTTTGACATTGAAAAAGAGACTACAATATATATTCTCTCAATCGACACACTAAATACTAAATTCATGTCACTGATCTATATTTCATAATTATTAGTCAACAACGCCATAAAAAGACTCCTTGACCTTAATGAAAGTTCCTAATTTTAGGAATTACAAGTTAGCCGTTGAACCTTGAATTGAATATATATATTGCAAAAGTAAAAAAAAATTCTTTACATTTTTTTTTTTTTTTTTAGAAAAAAACGTAGTAGACATTTATTTCATTTCATACAGACACGTGCTGAAAATTTCATTTTTATATGTTTAATTTGCAATATTTATTTATTTTTTTATTTCAGTTTTTTTCAATCTGATGGCATCGTATTAATAAAAGATAATTTTTCCCCTTTCGATCGTAACGTGCTCGTGTAGCTTAAATGTTATTGCTTTGTCCGAAATATATTGTTGAAAAATATAGTTCAAATATTTCTTTTAAAAATTATAAAAAATAAATGCTGAAGCTATATGTTAAAATTCTGATACCATTCGAAAGTCAATTTTTTAATCTGTAATTTTGTGTAAAAATTGGCTTTTTGCGATGATAGTTTCGAACGTTATAGCGGAAAAACGTCGAGATTTCGCTTAATTTTTATTAATACTAATTCTAATTAAAATTCGAAAAAACTGCTCCGAGGTGCAAATTCCTGACCCCCAAAGAATACATGTACCAAATTTAGTAGTTGTACTACTTTGGTAGGTCCAACTATCTGGCCTGTAGAGCGCCAACACACACACACATTGAGCTTTATTATAAGTATAAATTTTAAAAAACTTCCCAACTATACCGAAAATTTTTATTGCAAAAGAGGCTAGATAGTTTCCAAGAAACCATTCTAGTTGGTTTATAAAATAAGTGGAGGTGTTATTATTATTATTATTATTGCCTGTCCTTTTAGTGACTTTTGACTGTATTCATTTTGCATATGAGACATTGCTTGGGTGGAAAAAAACGGAAACATTTCTTACTGTTTATACTAGGGAATCTAACAACCGTATTCTATGAAGGCTATTTGTATATGAAAATAACTACTATGTAAATGCATTCTCCTAATGAAACAGTAAGTAACCTTCAAAGCA
>JAPMOQ010048843.1:1051604-1141672 GCA_026543055.1 Argiope trifasciata
TTAGTCTACATGTTGTTGTTATTTAGTCTACATATTGTTGTTATTTAGTCTACATGTTGTTGTAATTTAGTCAACATGTTGTTGCTATTTAATCTTCCTTTTTGTTTAATATTTGGGCAACATGGTGCATGTTTTTTTTTCTTTTTCATTTCAGATTTTAAAAACAACCATTGATCAGCAGCAGTGAATAAATAAAGATGTTTACACCAGGATCACTTGTTTCCATAAGAAACTCTCTAAGTTGTTGAAAATATATTTTATGAATTCGTTGTATAAGAAAATTAAAGCTGAGAGATCTCACAATTTTCTAAAATTTAACTACTTAACAGTTGATCCTATATTTTGATCTCTTCTGCAATTCTTTTGTTCGCTTTTTCGATCTCAATATCGATCGATGGACAACATGTGAAGAGATTCAAAGCAAATGTAGAAACAGTTTTCTATGTTTCAAATATCACCAAGAGATCCATTTTTTAAAATTTGAATTGATCTCCATCGTATTGCAATAGTTTTTTCAAACACATCTTTTATATAATAGATCATTCTTCCTATAATCTATAAAAATAAAAATGAATGTTTGTCTACATATCTCTTAACCTTCCTAAACCGTTCATCCGATTGTGATGAAACTTGGTCAGCTTATTGTTTACACCTACTGAATGGTTATAGAGATAATACAATAATCTAAATTTAAAAAAAAATGAATCTCAACCGCATCTATTTATCAAGGATTAATCTCCAAAGAATTCGCAGAGGTGACAACAGATTCTATAGAAATGCTAAATCCAAGTTAAAGGTTAATATTTTGTAGTAAGCAAATGTCATGCAAGTTATTCTCAGAAGTAACAACTTAATCACATTATGGGAAATCAATCTATAATTTTCTTAAGTTTTGTCGAAACAGAATGAACAAAACGACAGTATATAAAATTCGAACCAACAAATATTCATTTTTATATATGAGATATGAGTATTCTTTTAGCATTATAAAACTTGGGGTTCATGCAGAATGACAATGAAAGAAACGATTTATTGTATCTAGTGACTCGTTAAATATTTATTCAGGATTTTCAAATTTAATTTTAAAAAATATGATTAAAGTATTTTTTTAAAAAAAATTGATTAAACATAGAAAACATATTTATACCATAATAATATCGTTGAAACGATAATTTTTGAAAATGAAGATGGTGCAAAATTATTTATACTGCAATATTTTTGATGGTTACTACGGAAAACGCTAAAATTTAATTAAAATATAAAACTCCAGTGTTGGTATCCCCAAAATGTTCACAAACAATCTGTAATAAGGTTGTTACCTCTGAGAATCACTTGCATGACATTTACGTACTATAGTTACAAAATATTAACCTTTCACTTGGATTTAGTATTTCTAGAGAATCTATAGTCTCCTCGGCGAGATATTTAGAAATTGAAAAATAGACGCGATTGAGATTCATTTTTTAAAAATTTAGCTAATTGTAATATCTTTATAACTAACTATTCCGTAGATGTAAACAATAAGCTGACCGAGTTTCATCGCAATCGCATGAACGGTTTAGGAAGGCATAAGAGACAAATAGACAAACATTCATTTTCATTTATATAGATACAGCAATTTTGAGCCTTTCATGATGGTTTTATATTATGGTGCCTTCAATCTATTTTAATTACTTAATCAAGTTTCTACGTAAAAAGTAATAAGACAAAAAGGGGCCCATTTATTCTATAAAATTATTTTTGAAGGACTATTCTTTGACGTTAGGGTGATCTTCAAAGTTTGATTAGATTTGCCATCATTAACTGTTGAAAATTATAGAGTTGAATCCAGCTTAAATCAGTGTTTATACAAGGTTAATCTTATGTTACCTGGGTTTTTGCCCTTGAAAATACCCCTTAAACACAGACAAGTTTTGAATACTTATCTAAGATTTCTGATTACACTTATGTATTTAAAAACATTTTCATATAATTCAATCTTTCATATAATACATATAATTCAAAACTCTTTTGTTTTGCATATCCACTAAGGACACAATAACTATTTTATTATTTTACTTCCAGCCTCTGTAAATTAAGCTATTTTTCTGTTTGTCAATAGTGCTTTTTTTCCCTCAGAAAGCAATGGTGTTTTCCGAAATTAATGTTTTGTTTTGTACATAATGGATTCAATGTTCAGGTTTAAATTTTTTAAACAAAAGAGTTTGTTTAATGGTGATAGAAACTGCTTATTATAAAAATATAAAATGCAATTTTATGAATTTCTGCAATTCTTCATCTCGCATATATGCATAAAATAAAAGATATTATGGTTAATTTTGTATAATCTGAATTTTCAACGCAATGGCGTTGTATCTGGAAATAACTTAAGTGTATAATAAAATTGTAAAAAATCTTTATTAAGTGATAGCTGAATTATTTTAATCAAATATTCTAAAAATTTACTTTTTCTTATGTCATTTCATGCATTTGGCAGTAACGTGTGGTGTTAAAACTGAAGGCTTTGTACTGGTGGTTTATAAATGTTTACACACTGCATTGCAAGTTCCAAAAATTTATAAAAGAAAGCGTAAGTTGAAGGCTATAAATTGTTTCCATTTTAAAGTAAATTCTGTAATGTACCAAACATTAAAAAAAAGATGAACTCAAATCATATGTTTAAGTCTTAAGAGAATTGACTCAAACTGATTTTATTTTTCACTGATAAATGATTACATAAAAAACTGTCGACAAATATTATACGTACTATGTAGCTATAATCAAGGACAGCAGAAAAAAATTGAGGTTTTTACACATTGACGAAACAATGAACAACGGTTTCTTCTCTCAAATTGTATTTTGCATAAGGCAGTATGAAGATCGTAACAGTTGTCACCTTCCAATGTCTTGCTAATTCAAAAGATCTTTTCTTTTGATTGAACTTGCTACAAATCTCAAAAGAACATCACAAATGAAACTACCCTCTTGAAATTAAATACTTGTAGAGAGTAAAAGCTTTCACCTACTGTGTAGCTATAATCAAGGGCAGAGAAAAAATTGAGGTCTTTACACATTGACGAAACAATGAACAACGGTTTCCTCTTATATTTGGGTACAACGGTTTTCCTCTTGCATTTTACATATGACATGTAGGAAGATCGTAACGGATGCCACTTTCCAAAGCCTCGCTAATTCAAAAGATCCGTATTGATTAAACTTGCTATCAATTTATAATCTCAAAATAACATCTCAAATGAAACTATAATCTTGAAATTAAATACTTGCAGAGAGTAAAAGCTGTCACCTCTAAGTTCAGCCCAACTCCTCATATATTTACTTCCCGTTACATTGCAAGAATTGAATCTGATCACTATCGGTTTGTTCTATTCTGCTTTTATGAAAAGGGGTCTAAGAATTTCGCACCTTTTTGATTTGTCAAAGCGCCCCCTTCGGCACTTTTTGCCCTCCCTGGCAAATCACACCGGGACAAAGAAACGGCCGATTCCCCGCGAGATCCGAAGGGATCACGTCTTGAGTAACCGATGTCACGTGACAGCCCCACTGTCAGCCCGCGAATCCGTCACTCCGCATCCATCGCCACCTGATCACCCATCCCTTCCTCCCGTTCTCCTCCCCCTCACATGACGCTGAGTGACAGAGACACCTTTTGCTCGCTCCCCCCCTCTTCCTTGCTCCTTGAGTGAAATGTGAAGGGAGAATGTATCACATCATGGTGATATACTAATAAAGTTGATAAAATTGCAAGTAGAATTAATCGTTTGAAAAAGGTGTGTAGCAAAGTTTATTCTTTTGAAAATCTTAATTTTACTTTATTCTCCTAATTTAAAGAGTTAAAAATATGTGACATTCCATGCTTTTAAAAGGAATTCTTGATAATATCGCTAATTTTTTTTTTTTTGAATAAATGCACTTCTACTTAAGTTTTTGAGTCGTGAGAACGTTTAATTGTTCTCACGTTTCTTATCATCTAATGATTGTCACTATCTCTGTGTATAACTGCATTATTAGTTAGGTAAATCACAAAAATGCTGATTTAGAAAAAATTCATGGACATTCTTGTTTTGAAAGCCTGAAAAGCTATGATAACATTCCTCTCACACTTTTCAGTATTATTTAGGATTGTTCCAATTTAAGCTCAATATCTTAACAAAGGAGAATGTTTGATCTCGGTCAAATTTCCTTCAGGAGATTTTGAAGTAATCTTGCATCCGCTTCTAATAATGTCAAGATAACAATAACTTGGTTTTTGGATTTCAATGTCTGCAAAGTCTTTTAAAATCTCATAATAACTTTTTCAAAGTAAATGAGAAAACAAAGCAATAATTTACACATCCGTGGATGTAATCAACGGCAGTATGCATTACTTTATTGAAACTTGGTTTATCTATACAGATATATAAATGTGAAATGGGTGTTTGTAACTCAATCACGCCTGAACGGCTGAACAGAATCGGATGAAATTTAGCTCAAAGATAGATTAGAGTCAGGAATAGAGCATAGGCTAATTTTTATTCCGGTTCATTGAGTGGTTCATTTTTTATCTTATACTATAATACGAGAAATGGTTGCCACGTCGAAAATCGCCCCAGAATTAATAAACTCCGGTAAACTTGGGGGTCTGGGGTTTTTGGCCACGAGGAATCGATTGGCGCCGGTTTTGAAGCTCTACGGTCGAGCGGTTTGGAGTTACAGATAGGATATTTTCAAACTTTATTAGTTCGCCATAATGGCTAATAGGTTTCAAGCGGTAACGTGCTGCCATCTATAGCCAATATGGCGAACTAATAAAGTTTCCAGAAGATGATCCGGAACTCAAGGAACTGATCTCGAAATGGATGATCCATAACCCGTGTGGTGATATGAACCCAAGCGCTCCGTGCATGGTCAGCAAACATGGAAGAGCATGAGCTATTTAAAATGGCATGGTATTATGTGATACTTTGTTCTTGTAATATTACCTGTGGTAATTTGGTCATTCTGCCACTTCGCATGCCTAATTTATAAGCAATTATAACCCTTTTGATATTTAAATTTTGTATCAAATATAAGTTTCCTTTTTGGATGCAATTTTATCACTAGTAATTACAATTAAATTTGACATTGTCTTCACCAATCCACTGCTTTTCCAACACAATTAGAGAGAACCCCCTCCATAAAACTAATTGTGCATTTAGCTATGACAACTATTTTTAATGATAAAACTGTACAGAATAATTAAAATTTAACTGTTTTCAGAATTTCTCTTGACGACGCAATTCTTCCAATAGCTATAGAAAAAGTTTAGAAAAAGCGTAAAGTAAAAATAGCCAAATGACGAACAAAATTTATATTCATAGAGCCTAAAATTATTTAGAACTATTTTCGTGAAACAAAATAAACTCAATGCTCACATAAAAAATAATAATCTCTTCTTTTCTCTTTCTCATGCTTGGGAACTTTAAAACCAGAGATTATCAGTTACTATACCAGACATAATCATTATTTATTTTGCTTTGTTTACGTCTTCCAAGCTAAACTGACCAAGAATGCTTGCTGACAACCGTGTCTTAGACCGTTGAACCCCGAGAAAGGCCGTAAAAAGTTGAAAGCAATGCAAATCAGCCCGAAAAGTAGGCAAGTTGGTGTTTTATGACCGATAGTTAATGGCCGGACAATGCTTAGGATAAATCTAACCTGTATAGCAGAAGGCCTTCCAAAAAAGAATTCCACCGCCGTGGGAACAACGAGACAGTGATATTCAGAAAAACGGACGAAAATGATAGCTTGTTATGTTAATGTGTGGCTGTTTTGCAACTTCAAGATCTACTTGTTAGCTTCGCTGCCGGTAGTTGTTCTGTTGATCGCCGTAAGATGGATACGCCAGCAGAATTTTTAATCCTTGTCGCGGATGAATTGTTTGGTCACCTGTTTGTCTGGAGTGGTCAGTCGCGGTTTCTTTTGAGAAACAATGGGTGTTTTTCTTCTTAAAAAAGTTAATTCTGATGTAATTTGGAGGAAAATGCCACTGGATTGGGGTGTAACAGAGCGTTTGAGGAATGCATAGGCATGAATTATTGAAATCTTTAGAACAATTTAAAGTCAGATCTAGATCTAGAGCAATGTGAGTAAAAATGATGGAGTCATAAAATAATTATAACAATGCAATTGGAAATTTTTGCTGCGTGGTGCCATCTAGGAATAGATTTGATGACTAAGGCATACTTTCAATATTCAACTTGTAAACAGTTTATTTAATGCATTTGCATCTTATGAAAATCTGAAAAGAAAGGCCCATATTACGGATTTCTGAAGTCGAAAAATGCATTTATGACAATATATATGTCTGTATGCTTGTCTATGAATGCGGAGTACTTTCCCGTTATATGGATGCAAGATGTTGCCAACGTGAGCCAAATGTGAATAATGTCACCAAGCGAAGAGAATGACAAAAACCATATCGCCAATATAAACAAAACACGAACAAACTCGCCAAATATAAATACGTGAAATTTGATGTAATTTTGCCTTTTTTGGCGACTTTTTGTTGCACCCATATAACAGGAAAATATATGCAGTATAGAGAAAAATCGGCTTCGGCTTGGAGATTGGAATTAGGAATATGGACTTGTTATCCAAATTTTTAGATATCTATCAAATTTTGAGTGAAACTTATTCAGAGAAAGTCTTTCTGGTTGACCGAATATAACTTCAAAACTGGGGAAATTGGTACATAAATTATCAAATAACTCTAAATTACAAATTCCTATCAAATTTGGAAAAGAATCCATCAGGGGATGGTCCGTCTGTCGGTCAACATTTTCACAAGCATATTATTGCGATATCTCGAAAACACGTTAACTTAACCGCATAAAATTTATCATTTGATTTTGTGACTACAGATGTAACTCTGTGTGGAATTTCGGTTTGAATGAGTTGGAAAAAATATGTTTAAAACTGAAATCCAATTCTCATACATTATTAATCACATGCCAAGAATTAATCGCCAAACAAGGATCACACGATACCTTAAATAAAAATGCTACATTCAATCAAAGGAGTAATATTTCTTACGTTCATCCATATTATGTAAATTCTTCATGGCATTATCCTAAGTCCAGAATTTAATGGGGAGGGGAGAATAATACCTCATTAAAAATATGCAAGAAACTTTTGGGAAGACCTTCAATCTGTTTATTTCCCTGGGAACTTGGTGTCCCAATTCTTTTCTCGTTAGAACAGACGAGTTTATTCGACACAATAGTAAACAATCATTGGATCGAATTTTCCAGACATATCCACCATCAATGGTCAGTAACAAAATACCGAAAGTACAGAAATCGATATTGTTCTTTAGATATCCAATCCATCCAGAATTATATTACTTGTAGTCCGAAATGGTTGCATGTCCGTTTGCCATTTAGTAAGATTAGCTTAGAGCGAAACGCAATCCACTCTTTCAACCAAAAACTTACTTTTCATTAAGGCGTTTTAGTACCGGATTTCAGGCACAGCTGCCAACAGTTTCGGATTTCTTTTTTTTTTCCTAATCTTTCCATTCCTAACCCACTTTGGGACTGCCACCCAAGCTCTGGAAATTCTAGTACACCCTCAACAGCCCCCTTGGAAAGGTAATACCCGGTAATTACGTTACAGCATAACTCCCCTTTACAACTCCAGAACTACCTGTTCTGCGTGTTAATCTCTTCACGGCACCTTGTAAGACAAAACTGCCCTGTAAGGGAACACCATTCCGGGCATACCTTCCAAGGTTACCTGACCCTCGGATGACCTCCCTACTACGGTTACGGGTAACCGAAACCTGCTGCTTTCTTTGGGCATGCGTGCAGACGATTAAAGCAAGAGTAATTTTTTTTATATATTTTTTAATGGCTTGATTGAGCCAAGATTGTTATCTGATTGGATTTTCTGACTGGCTTTTGATTGGATTCGTTGTGTTTATTCGATAAACAGATTAGAGGGGGAACTGGTTAGGTGATGGGAGCACGCTATTTGAGTGTTACTACAGCTTCTACAGTTGGAGGGAAATGCCCAACATGTTCTATTTCAAAGTAAATAATAAAAATGGTAATAATAATACCAAATAGCTTAGCTCTAGGGTTTCTGAATCTTTTTCTGCTAGTCACTGCATTTCAACAAATAAATAATTTAATTTATTTTAAATGGGTTTTTATGAAACAAAACATCATGGCTTACTCATGAAATCCTTGTGATTTCTTTGTAACTGATTTAATGAGTGTCATGCATCAGAAAGTCCAACTCAACCATTTGTATACTATTATTGTTTCTAACAATGTAAATCAAGATAGATTTTGTGTAATCTTTTTCCATAATATATATAGGACAAATATGAATATTACTAATAGTGGAAATTATGGGTATAGGTTATTATTATTTTATTAAAAGTAGCAGATTGTTGAGACTGTTATTAATCTAGTAGAGAAATAAATAAGTTTGTAAAAAATGCAAATACTTTGAATTATAAAATTTTAGAGTTGCACCATGTGCTTACGTTGAGTTGTTAATATCACCATGAAATAAATATAGGAATTATTAATTACTTATTCATACAGTGGAATAATAATTTATTATATTAAATTTAAATGAAAATAAAAATTTTAAATATTTTTGTTAAATTTGTTTGAATTTTATTATTTTCTCCAAATTTATATCATAATAGCTAAATACTTTTATTTGTAAGAGAAAATCATTATCTAATGATTATGTTTAATTTTTCAAAAATTTAATTACTTCGGTAATTTTTCCGTCATATTTGTATGAGGATTAAAAAATAAATAAAAACATTTTAAGTAAGATTTAAAAAAGTATAATTCAATTCAATCATCTCTATGTTAATTACATTTAAAAATTTGTTAAAATATTATTAACTAGTTATGAAAGATTTGCCAACATAATATAAAGGATATTCATAAAAATTTCCTCTGATTTTCTAAAAATTATAAAGAGCAATTGAATCTAATTCCGTAAGATTTTTATTGTGGAATTATCCTGTTTCTAATTTGTTTTTAAAGTTTAAAATATAGTAAATTTTATGCAGAAACAATGTTTGACTGAGGTTCAAAATGACGAGGTCCGTCCCAAAATAACCCTAGTATTGTTTTACAACGGAACGTTAATATAACTAAACTAAACAAACCAAAAGCAGAAACAGTAATTTTACATTCGATTGTTATCAAAATGGTGCCGTTGAAGTGAAAAAGTTCAATGTGTTCTTTAGTTTCAATAAGTAAAATCGGTCATTACTGTTAAATATTTATAGGAGAGCATGAAGAACAGGTAGCTTGCTATACCAGTTGAAGATATTGATTATTTATTCACTTTAGGTTCATAGATGCTACATCTAGTGTGACAGCAGAATTGTTAGACATTACTTGAAGAAAACTGAAACACTGTCTCAACAACCTCAGACCTATGAAGAGTACTCTTACTGAAATATATTGATGTAATGAGTTTTATAAAAATATTATTAATATCTTTACATTATATCGAAACAATCATATCCCGAATTAATATATTTTTTACAGTTACTATTTTTTTAATGTGGTAAAGACTTTGGGATCATTCTGTACTATTCGAATTTCTGCATTTTTAAAAACCAATTGCATTGAAAAGACTTTAAAAAAATTCAATTTCACAACGCGTGGCAAAAATCTTTCCCTTAATTTCAAGACAATGACTGCTTAAATCAATTTTTGGATATCTCTATTAAATAGTATGCATTGTTTTAAGTTGCGAAGAGTATGCTTATGAGAGTAGTGAGAAAGGATCGTGATTTATAAATCATTCCATTCTTGAATAGCTAATGGGTTGGTTAAGCGGAAAACCAACAGCGGGAGGAATAATGCGCCAAAAATTCAAATCGCCAAGCAGTGGAAATTCGCATACATCATTTGCTCACTCATTTGGCGTTGCTACTGTTTGCGGAATAAGTTTTAAAGGGAAGAAGAAAAAAAGCTCTCGGGTAAAACATTTAATAATAAATTATCCAGGCGAAACGGAAGCAATCCCCATTGTCTACCATGGCCGCCACCGTCAGAATCTGTCTGGAGTCGAGCCACAGAAGTAAATTACCACCAGCAAATCACGCCAAGTGCAATTTCAACTTCATTATTTTAAGTGATTCTAACTTTTAGGTGAAGACGCTGCGATAAACATCGTGCCTCTCAGAGTTTATGACCAGTTATTAACACAAACATCACCCTGACAGCTTAATACGTTACTTCTTGGAAAAGCCTGTTTTAGAACGAGCGGCGGCCAATTCTTGTGTTTTCTTTTTTTTAAAGGCCTCTATAATTGAATAAGTTGGCTTGTTCCCTGTCACTCAAAAGATTTCTTAAATGCCGCGTTATTTTTTTTCCCCGTGTTATTTCTAAAGTGGGTACTTGTCGCACGATAACTAGATGTAGGAACGGGAACTGTTCTTTGGCAAAAAAAGTCACACGGACTCCTGGCCTCAAACAATGGTAATACACCGATTTAAGCATTCTACCTAATTGACTAATTTTGGTAATTAAAAAAGGAAAAAAGTCGGGGCTTTAATTTTTTAACCTTTAGCCAATTTTTAGTTCAATCACCCGTATGGGAACAATATGTGGAATATCAAAAACCCATTTACTGGCAATCTGCGCATATATGCAAAGTACTTTTAAACATTTTAAACAACCTGTGTTTGATTAATTGTGCTCTTATTACAAGAATAGAATTAATAGGTTTAAGTTTTGAAATCTGCAACAGGTAAATTGTATCCCGAAAAAGCTTTTGTAACAAAAGCCGTTTCTTAAAATTTTAATGATACAGCAATACTTTTCGTTTGCTAGTGTTATTATTTTCTGAAGGAGAATATTATTTTTGTTGTAAATCGTATATTAATAACGGTTATGCGAAGTATATTTAGAAAATTTAAAATTTTAGCCGCGAAAGTCGAAAATATTTTTTTTATTCTTGCAAGAAAAGAATTAAAAATTTCTTGGACTAAACAAAACCTTAAAATTGATAACTAATCTAAGCTTTCAATTAATTACTATATTCTATATTTATGTCATTAATAGTATAACAGTTATTGGAAGATTATTTGGAAAATTTAAAATTAGAGGTATCGATCGAATTATAGCTGTGACAAGTGAAAAAGTAATTCTTTTTCACTTTTTAGCAAAAAACTAAATAATAAAAATTTCTTTTGTTAAATTAAGCCTTAAAAATGATAAATAATTTAGTCTTTCTATTAATTAAAATAAAAGTACATTTATTTGAAGTTCTTTCCTTAATGCCTTACAGTTGTTGAATTTATTCTCTGCTGAAAAGATATCATTTATTTGATCAGTCATTGATCAAAAGTTCTTCGCTTTTATAATTTCAGTCTTTTATAATTAATTTTGAAGGTAATTTTTTTATTTAAATGTAAATTAGATGGAATATTAGTGATTAAATCTTTTATGCGATTATATCAATTATTAGTTATTATTTTGCTAATTTTTTTAATATGAAATCATAATATATATATATATATATATATATATATAAACTTTATACTAATCAAATAGAATGAACTTTTATTGTAAAAAAGTTTGTTCTGACAGCACAAAAAAGTGATTAAATGCATGCTCGACTGAAATGGAAAACAAAACGCTATCAAGTTTCCATGAAAACGTAATTAAATCTAATATTTTAAATTGGTTTAGTTTCAAGACAGTTTTAAATAAGCAAATTTATCCCTCTAATTCATTTTTCGTGAATTTACCTTTTTTAAAAAGAATTTTCTTTTTATAGTATAAAAAAAGTGTTGTCATCGTTAATAAAACACGGTTTGATATTTTGACGAATCTCCATATTTTAGGCATCCTTGAATTTGAAAAACGCAATTTTGAAGAATATCTAACAGTGTGTATTATTCAAAAATGCTATTCGAACATAAGCTAGTTTGATAATTACAAAACGAAGAGAGCTAGATAGAAAAAAAATATTTGGCACTCAGATTTTGTATCCATTGTATGTAGATATCTCTCAAATAGTGAGTTAATTCAACAAGGGATTGACGATTTGCCCATCTGTACTTCAAAAGCTTGTACAGAAGTTGACTCAAAAACATAGTGATTTAAATATACAAAATTTGGTATGTAATTTCTTAACTACGAGGTTCTGAATCAAATTTTTATTTCAATGGATTGGTAAAAGCTCACTTAAAAGACAAATTTAAATTTTGAATTATATTAACCGCATACCAGGGATTCATAATTTTAAAAAACTCTCCAAAGTTCACACGATAGATTAGTAAAAAGACTCAATTTTCTCCAAAGATTATATTTCTTAAATATTGTACGCCAATACCATCCATGGAAAAAACTCTCTGTCTTACTTAAAATTCATCACTTTTTACGGGGACTGATGTGTGACAGCTTATATTGTGAAGTCCCACCAATGTGGAAATTGAATTCCGCCAAGGATCAGATCTTGACCTTACGATTTGCAATCACGTAACATATCCGCTAGACAAAAATAATCACCAATGTTTAGTGGCTGTTACTGACTTATCAAGATACCCCAACTGAGGGTTATCTTTATTTGGAAGTAGAAGAAAATGTTTGGGGAAGACCACTTTCACTTGTTACCTGATGTGTGCCATACAAATAATCATACAGGCTTTTTTATTGATTTTTAAAATAAAATATTCTTTCCTATTGATAGTGTAATCTTGTCATAAATACAATGTCAACATAAAAAGGTCATCAAAAATGAATTATATAATTGTTCATGAAAAGAACTTTCTGATATGTTTATAAAAGTATAATTTAAAAAAAAACAATCCTAGATATCTAAAATTATTTATTGGAAACATTACCTCAATTCAATGAAAAGAAAACTTTTTTACGGGCAAATTTTTAAAAACGTCCTGATATATTAGTTAAATAAATGTCCTGGGTTGATTCAAACTTAAGAATCTGTTAATATTTACTTAGAGGACGGTGGGTTATCGTTAAAATTAATTCAAATAAATGAAATAAAATTGATTGAATAAATAGCTTAAAATTAAAATAAATATCCTTAATGAAAATAAAAAGCTTAAGTCAATTCATATTTAAGAATGTGTTAATATTTACTCAATGGACGGTAGACTAGAGTAGACTTTTCTAAAGAATTCGACTCGAATTACGAGGGCCGCTGTAGCCTGGTTGGTAGAGCGTCAGTCTCGTAACCGAAAGATAGCAAGTTCTGTCCTCGTCTCGGCCAAAGATTGCCATGTTGGTTGGCGGCAATCCTCCAAGCTCCTATAGCATCCTCTCAGGGGTTCTGAATGAGGGATTTAGATCTAAATTCTGACTTGCGGATGGATGGATGAGTGTATGAATGAGTTCGAGCGCCGCCTAAAAAGAGCTGTGTCGTGTGTGTTCGAGCGAAGTCGTCCTTTCACCTTAACGGTGCTCGTTCACAACGAAAGGCGCACACCTCTGCTTTCATTCTAAAGCTACTCTCATTCGGCTTGGTTTGACCAAATGGCATTAGACAGAACAAAATTAGGAAATTTTTTAGCAAATAAATTAGGATACAACTGCGCCAATTATCTATGGCAGTGGGGTTTTTGGAAATATGAGGCCACAGGCGTTGATATATTTTGAATTCCCTGCATTGTAGTACCTATTTTTGACACACGCACACAAACGTAGCTAGATAAATGTATTTCAATTTTAACCTTATCTTAATACGTATTTGTTTTGTGATATCTTTATGTATTAAAGGACAATTAATAATGCATTTTTTACTTTTATTTTTTTTATTTCTACATATATCATGCCTTTTATCGAACCGTTCTATATGCTCAGTCATTTTTTTAATGTTTCTGGACAAATGAATCATGTATTTTATTATATATATATATATATATATATATATATATATAATTTAAAAATTTAAAGCAACAATCATTGAGCTCTTTAGTGATTTTCAGTCTTCATGATTTGAAGGAAATAGTCCAATTTTTATATCAAGATTATTTATCCAACCCCTGATAAACATGTTATAGGTGTGCGAATTGGAAAAAGGGCCGATGAGAAAGTATTTTGAACTCATAAAGTTTAAGAAAATAATTTGCAGACGCAGCGTTATGATTCCGTAAGAATTTTACTTAACACTTTTACTAACTTCTTCAACAACACTTTTATTAGTGAATTATACCTTTTCTTCAAAGAAATAGTAAAAGGTGAAAATTTTGTAAATCAGATCGTAGGATAGACTTGAAAAATTTAACTTACCTTCGGCTTAGAGCTATGATATAGGCCCAAGTAGATTTTCAGGGCCCTATATACCTCATGACACGAAGCGACAGCCTCCACCGACAGTGCAGTAATCCGTCATTGTCTTTAAGAAACTCGTTAAAACAAAAACTAATTTTTAAACAAAAAAATGTATAACTTTAAAAATTTTAAAATATTTCAGCTAAATTACTTAAAAAAAATATTATATAAAAATACATACTGAACAATACTGGGTATTATTTTGTGATTGCTTTTAAAAATTGATTTTTTGGGATCGTTTTAAATATTTTTATACTGGCGCGTTAAACTTCCATAAAATTGTTTTTTTAAAGTAAAATTAACTTCTTTCTAAAGGAAGTTGAAACCTAAAATGCATGTGCAATTTCATTTCTATGTTTAATGTGAAATTGCATATTGTAAATATTATATTCCACATCATAAATATTGCATAATTATTCAAAAATTAAGGTATCTGGAAAAGTGTAAAGGCATTCAAACCTGAAAGCGACATTGTTTAGAGAAAAATTTATTTATTCCTTTTTAGTCTATTAAATATTCATCAAATCTAAAAATACATTTTATATTGCTATTTTAGTTACAGATAAACATATGTTTTGAGAATGAAATGTGAAAAAGAAAATTTCTTACATTGGCCGTCCTTAAACATCACCATTCTTTTAAATAGTTATAAATAGTTTATTCAGAGAAAGATCTTTAATTAAATAACAGAAAAAGCTGAGGATTTTTTAAGAAAATTATAGAATAGGAAAGAGAAAGAAAAAAAGGAAATTTAGGAAAAAGAAAGAAAAAAGAAGAAATTTAGGAAAAAGAAAGAAAAAAGAAGAAATTTAGGAAAAAGAAAGAAAAAAAAAGTGGGCAGAGATCCAGTAGCATCCAAGTCTAGTTGTAATAGCAATAAATAGTTGATTATGAGAAAAATCTTTAATTAAGTAACAGAACAAGCTTAAGAATTACAAAAAAAATAGAATAGGAAAAAGAAAGAAAAAACATGGACACAGGAAAAAGAAGAAAAAATTGGACACAAGAAAAAGAAGAAAAAAATTGGACACAAAACGAATTTAGGAAAAAGAAAGAAAAAAAAAATGAACACAGGTCCAGAAGTATCCAGTTCAGGTCCAGTAATAATAGTAATAAATAATTGATTATGAGAGAAATCTTTAATTAAGTAACAGAAAAATCTAAAGAATTAAAAAAAAAAGAATAGAATAGGAAAAAGAAAGAAAGAAAAAAGAAAATTTAGGAAAAAGAAAGAAAGAAATTGGATAAAAAAGGAATTTAGGAAAGAGAAAGAAAAACAAAATTTGACACAAAAAGGAATTTAGAAAAAAGAAAGAAAAAAAATTGGACACAAAAGGAATTTAGGAAAAAGGAAGAAGTAAAAAATTAGGCATAGGTCCAGTAGTAAAATTCGTGTAATTTACAAAAAGAAAGAGAATAAAGTGCAAATATCACCGCAGGCAAAAGAAATCTACTTAGCAAACCGCAAGACAGTGAACCCAATCGTGAGGAACGAAAGTTCCAAACGCCCACACCTGCTCACTCTAATCCAGTTGAGGATCACTTCTATTTTTTTCAGCGGCCAACCCTTCCTTCATAGCAGGCCAGCTTCCGTTTCACCCAATAATCTGTACAACACCTGTTGCATTACGCTTTGACCGGTCAGACGCGTGCCCAAGTGGCCAGCGGGGGCGAAACACCCAATGATGGTCCAACTTGTAACCAATAACCGCTGGTGCGTTGCGCTCAACGCACGCACACTCCCCTTTGCCCTCTGTCTTCCTGTCTATTCTCAGGCAAATCATGCGCTCTCTTCGAGCCATTTCGGTCCTTAAATCTGAACTTGGAAGACAATGCACACACCTTTTCTTTTGTTGGCGATGACCATCACCAGGATATTGGGGGCGAAAAGGGATAGGAGAAGAAATGGACAATCCCGCCATTAAAATTAGTCAGGTGGTCGCGCGCCCTCATCAGATTAGAACAGAGCAAATTTTAAAATATCTCTTGATTCGACAAAGGATTTGGTCTTTGACAGGTAATGAGTCTAATAAGCGGCCACGGGTCTAAGTTTGGGCGAAAACAATCGGAATTGGCGCCAAGGGTAGGGTTCGATTGTCCGCCATGACGAAAAATCTTTAAAAGATGGCATTCTTTTAAGTCTTCCAGTTATTCGAAGGGTTTATTCTTTTTCGTGCCGATTTTTATCGAAATTATGCGGAAGTATGGCATAGGATGAGATGGGTACTTTTTTTTCTTTAATAATGGGATTAATCAACTCATGTTGTCAGGCGTTGCCCCCATTGGTCTGGTTTATGTTATATTGTTTCAATTTTTCTTGCTGACTTTAAATTCAAAAGACAGATGGCGTAACTAGCTATTTTTAAAGTTTCTATTCTAGTCATAAAAAAAGATAAAAAGGAAATTCGAGCTTCTCGTTCTAAAGATCTTAGTTTGGTATAAAGTAATCAAGTTGAAAATCTTTATTCATTGTATTGTTTACATTTTAAAACTATTTCGTCTTCGTTTCTAAATCAAAATTACAAATTCTTAAAGTTATCAAAGCAATATAAAATACATGATGGCACCATTACATTTCAAATTAAATTTAATATAGACAATTAAGTATCTATGTTGTGAAAGTCGAGTCCATATTTAAAAAAAAATCAATGATGCATTTCAAAAGCAATGAATAATAATAATTCTTATGAGTTATATAATAAAATTCAAGAAACTGTAAGAAATTAAAATTGCAAATTACATGAAATTCGAAATGCGAGAAAAAAATTTACATTTTAAGGTAGTATAAAATTGATTTTTATATAACATTACGTTCCGAATTTCTTATGAATGAACATTAAATCTTTGACTCCTTTTTTTTTTTGAGAGAGAGGACTTTTTATTACATTAAAATTTTAGGGAACTATCCCTTAGACAGCATCTTCTTTCAAACAAATTCTTTAATTACCTTCCAAAATTTAATAAAAATCCACAAGTTTGATGGTGAATTTATTTGCTTAATTTCATCCAAATACCTATTAGCCTTTTTAAGTTATTACTTTCACAAATGGATAGATATAATTTGAAATTCAGCATTTTTATATCCTAGGATATTTGAAACCTAACATTTCATCAAAAGTTCAAAATCGAATTTTCCGTTGACCAAACAATTTCTTCCCTTTTTATACTGTACATAAGAGAAAATAAAAATAATTAATGGTTAAAAATAATAAATTTTAAAAAAAGATACTGGGTCACATTTCTCTATTTAAAAAAAATAATACTTAACATTTTATAAATTCTCTACGGCAAGCATTGGCTTGATTTTTTTAAAATTAACCAAAATTTATTTTGCAAATATCTAATCAGCTTTTACTTTCTCTGATATGAAGTACACATGAAAAAGTATTATAAAAGTTTAATCGTAGGAATTTGAGTTCGAGATTTTAATGAATCTTTACGTTTCGTGTTCTCCATTCCCAAACACACAAAAATTCTGAAATTATCTGTTTGTTTATGAACGCGATAATTCAAAAGCGTCTCGAATTAAATATATTAAATTTAGTGAACGATCTTTAAGCCAAAGTTTTAGATGTTCCTCAAATTTTGATCGAAATCGATTCAAGAGGAAGCCTGCCCAATCATTCGAATAAAAATTCACCCGATCACTACAGACCAAAATAATTAGATGAATAATATTTGTACAGATTTAACAAATACTGATTGGTGTACAAATACAAATTAACGAATAAAGATTAGGGTACAGATTTAAAATGCCAAGTTTGGAAATCTATCAAATTTCAAATCAAATAATTCAAGGAGTTTATCATGTCGCAATCGGTACTTTCACAAATAAGAAATGCCATAATTCAGTAATACAAATACTTAAATATCTAACATATAGTTTGATATTTTATGACTGTAATTGTAATTATATATAGAATGAAGATATTATAATGAAGACTACAAAAGATTCCATTGGTATTAAAAATACCAAATCTTTATTAGATAAGATGTTTATTACCGTATATGAGAATTTTTTTTTGTTAAGACAATTATTACTGGTTCTGTAATATAATAAAGTAAGAAGGAATAACTCACTCAAGCATTAATCATATTCAAATATTAATATAAGACAAATTCATGAGCGATTATTTAATGCAATCTGTATCTATAGTTTTCTGTCAAATTATTCCTGGAAAATATTTTGATAGATTCTTTGTTTCATCTGTGCGTGATTAGGATTTAGAATTTAAATGCATTTCATTTGACTAAGCATATCTCGAAATTCAACTGTTATGAAAAAGTTCATAAGTAATGTTCAACACTAATGGATCCATTTCATTGCGTTTTGAGTCCAAATAATCAAAATCAACGTATAAATCGAACTTCTTAACAAAGTCAGGCTATTTTCTTTTTAAAATTTTTTTAAAATCTTTAGCAATTTTTAAAATTATTATTTTAATTTCTTTTACCTTGTTTGCATGAAGTATTGAGAAAGTATTGTAATGAACAAAAAATTTGAACTCAAAATTTAGGGAAATGATGAAACTTTTTCGATGAGGGAAATTCTTATAAGGGGGATACTAACTTCAAAAAACAAAATTTCTGTTCTTTGTTTATCTGTAATTATTGAAACCGCATTTTGCATTTCAACTCCGTTTTCTTACATAAGTTTATCACAAGTGTCCTAAACCATGATATATGGCAGCATCATTTCTATCAGCGTTTGCTCTTTTTATTGATCAATTAAATTTATTAATTAATCAGATATATATATATATATATATATATATATATATATATATATGTGACGCATAGTGAAAGTATTGTAATCCTCAAAAAATTAAAAACACCCTCGACATTTTTATGAATCTCCAGGTTTTAGATCTCCTCGAAAAACATATTTGGGGAAATGCCCGTCTGATAATAGGATAACTCACAAACGCTTTGAACTAGACTGAGGAAATTTGTTATACGGTATTTACACTATATTAGTAGATTTCTCTTAAGTTTTGAGCAAAATCCGCTCTGTAGAAATTAAGTAACAAGATAATTAATTATAAAACGAAGAAAACTATAGGAATAAAATTCGGTACACAGATTCAAATCCACATTAGACATCTATCAAATTTTAAACCTAATACAATAAGAAAAACGGGCCATCTATCGGTCTGAAAGAAAATAGAAACTCGATAATACAAAAATTTACTGACTTAAGTAAACGAAATTTGGTAAAAAAAAATGCGTATTTATAAGAGTAATTCTGTATCAAATTTTGATTTCATCGGTTTCATGCGCCTAAAACATAAATTTGATTTTTGGTATTATCTGTCGGAGCAACTGCAATCCCTCCCCATTCCACCCTATCCCTCCCCATTTTAAACCCCTTCTCGGAGATAAACAGAGATCGATACAGTAAAAATGCGTAATTTTTGATAAAAATAAATTTTTCATAACTATACATCGATGGCATGCATGGCATTCTTTGAGATAATAACTTTATTTGAGAATATGCTAGAGAATTTTGGAGATATCATTCCCGCTGTTTTTAAATTTAAGTTTATAATGGTATAAAATCATGCTTTTTTTAAAAAAAATTAAAAACATGTTACTTAAACAGCCCTGTCACTTTCTTAACTAAATCTCTATCTCTACTGATAATGCAAAAGTGATTAATCAGTTACTGCATATAAATAAAACAGGGCCGCGGTGGCCTGATGGTAAAGTCTCTGCTTCGGAGCCGGTGGGTTTTAGGTTCGAAACTTGATTCCACCGAAGATCCGTCGTGTGAGGGGGTCTCTTGCACGTTAAATCTGTCAGGCCAAACATCCTCCCGCTGGTGTGGTGTGGTGTGGAGAGGGGGGTGCCACTTCAGGTGTCGCCCTTGTCATCTGACTGTGGTTCAAAATTACGAGGTCCGTCCCAAAATAGTCCTCGTGTTGCTTTAAAACGGGACGTTAATATAACTAAACTAAACAAAACTAATATAAATAAAACGCTCATTAGGAAGCCAATCAGGCTGAATTTGTTAATCGCAGTTTGGCAACACTTCGGCCTTGCTTGGTCACATCAACACGCGGTTTGATAAGATTTCAAGCGAACGCGTTTGAAAAATTAACGGACAAAATTTTTGAATTTGTTTCTGTGATGGATGCATATAGTTCCTAATTGAGAGGTTATTTGTGTTTACAAATAACTTTTCTAAGGCTCAGTTTTCGAATATACTTTTTACTTTACATTTTTTATCTCTTTAATTTAAAAAAAAATCATATTTCGGAATGGATTGAATTTGAATAAAGCTACTTTCAAACATTTTTTTTTTTGTAAATATCAATTTTTAACTCAGTTTCTGTGGTATAGTTAACAAATTTGAAAAATTGCAGGCAAATCACTATTTTTAAAAATTTATTTCTGTGGTGGATGTATGTAACTCCTAAATGAGAAGTTATTTGTGTTTACAAAGAGCTTTTCTAAGGTTCAATTTTCGAGTGTACTTTTTGCTTCACATTTTTTATATCTTTCATTGTTTTATCATATTTTGGAATTAACTACTTGAATATATCTTTTGCCAGACTAAAGTGATTAATATATGGCGAGTCACCGAGTCGAGCTTGGATTGCAAAGCGATTCGAGTGAAACTGCATTAGCAATTCCTGGGGGTTGGCGAGCATAAGCGAGCAGAGGGTGGAGCTCCCTAGTCTATAATATTATACTAAGTTTTAAAAAATTACTTTGTGTTCAACTCAAAATGACATTCCTCGACATTTTTCTTTATTGCAAAACTCGAAAAGTACAAATTTGCTCAGCGGCTCAAAATTCAACTATGAAAGGCACCTTGAAATCTTGACCCAGAGTCTAAGATGCATTAATTAATTGCAACTGGTGATCATAAAGCTAGTTAGGTAGTAGAACTCGAACATGTTTAGAATACAAACCAGAAAGAAAGAGTTCAAAGAAATTTAATTCAAAGAACTGCTTGAAGAATTATCTTATGAACTATTTGAAATGACTAATCCATTCAAAAATACAATTTTTTCTGAGAATGAATCATCTATTTACGACGAAATCCAAATTCAGAAACAAACTCACAACGATATCGCAACTGAAAAAGACAATAAAACCGATTGCAATCTGGCTTTATTTTTTTCTTCTTGGCTCATTTCAACATGTCTCACGTGCTTCAGTTTATCAGGAAAAATTATAATAAGCACATATAATTTTCTTAACGGAACACAATGAAGAAGAAAAAAAATCTACATATTTTTTCCCTCCTCGGTATCCTACGATCGCTTCCAAAAAATTGTTGTGCGATGACGAATAAGAGTTCATTCTGATTTACTTCATTCGAACGTCCAGAACAAATTGTTCGTGCGCTCTGTCCCTATGAGCGGAGGTGGTTGTTGATGGCGAGCACCCCCAAAAGCCTTCTCTTCACAATGGGGAGGGGTCAAGGAGAGCTTCCGCTGACCATCCGCCGAAAAATTGTTCTATTTCGAAGCTTACGCTCGAGTGCACCCACGGGAAGAAGGTTCATCATAATTTAGAAAATCCATTGTTTAGGGTTTTAAGTGTTACCTCTCTGGTCATCTGTCCGTTTCCGGTAATCGAGTGCATTTACCTACAGGTGGGTGGTTGAAGACCCCCACTTTGTCTTGAGGACTTCCGGTCGAACGAGGAAGATTTTGGATGCTAAGTGGTTGAATCGTAACAAGCCAAAGAGTTGGAATGACCTGTAGAATTTGTCATTCGTAATAATGTGCATTTCAACGTTTGCATTGAGGCGGTTTTTACCGTTACCGATATCACAATGCAAACAAATTAATATTAAGTAATAATAACAATATTTCGTTTAAAAGCAATCAAATCAAAGCAAGCTAACCTTTTATGAGATCAAAGAGTTAGAACGATCTGCAGAATTTTCCCTTCGCACAAATATGTTATTTAAACATTAGATCTGAGACGATTTTTAGTGTTATCGATATCACATTGCAAACAAATGAATATATATTTTTTTAAAATGTTTCGTTTGAAAGCAATCACAGCAAGTTAATATTTTATGGGATCAATTTGTGTTTTTATGTTACAGGTCTAAAGTGCCACTTTATTTTGAATCTATGAAAATAAAAGCGAAATTTATAGTTAACAGTATACTGCAAAAGTCCAAGTTTTCTTACAAGCAATCTAAAAATTAATGTGGAATTCGCAACAATCAATTAAGCTGATTATCATTTATTAATTACACCCATTTTCATGCATAGTTAATCATTATTTTATCATTAATGATGCCTCTCTTTTGAATGAAAATATTAGATATTTTAAATCCTTTTATTTATTTATTCTAGAGGTATTTTATTTATTTATACGTATCTTAATACATGAGACAGTCATAAGTTTAGCATATGATTCAGTTATTGTTAAGCAAATCAGAAAACTCGATCAGATGGAATTGGAGTTGGTACCGTAATCTAACTTCATATTTAACATTTTATCTCTTGTTTCATTTACACACACACACACACACACACACACACACAAAAAAAAAAAACCTTTTTTAAAAAACCTGATTTTTTTTTCTTGTTAAAACTCCTCTTTTTAAATCATGACTGAAGTTTTTTTTTAAATTTTTTGGGTCAAAAAAAAAAAGGGATAGTTGAAAATGTATTCTATTATTACGTAACCAAGATTTATATATAGGCTCTGCACATATTTGTATAAAGCTCCAATGCGGCAGTGCAATTTCCCTCTCTCTCTTTCTCTCTCTCTCTCTCTTTTTTTTTTTTTCATCTGTGTAATTATTATTTTTTTGATTCTTGCTCAAAAGAATCCGCTAACTTTCCACTAACTCCCAATCAGAGTAAAGTTCAAATGTGGTAGTACAATATTCATTTCTTTTTTCAGCAAGTAAATTTGGCAAATGCATCAAATAATTTTTATTCATTTTTTAAAAAAAATTCTGAACAATTTTCAATGTGAAACCATTTGAATTTTGTTCTTAAGTTGATTATTCGGGAAATTAAATAAAGTTTGTATTTCCATATTTCACATTTCATTTTTCATACAACTTTAACATTTTTTAATTCTAAATTTTGATAAGATCTTCTGATATGAAACCTCATAAATTAAAATCTAACACATGTTGTTTGTTCAAACTTGGTATAGTAATTTCACAACTGAATAAACAATTTATATATTTGGAAAGATAGTCTTATTGTTTCAATGTTTTAAAATAAGAAAAAAAATATTGAAACTTTTATGAGATTACAAATTACTAATATTTAAATATGTGAAGAAATACAACTTATTTCTACACGTACATGGTCAGAAAATTAGGCATTTCTTAAATTATCTGGAAGATTTTCAATAAATTACTTGATACACTTTTTTTTCCTTTATATTTTATTTTAAGCAGATTAAACAATATCACACACACACAAAAAAAAAGCCCACATTTCTCTCATTTTTAAAAATTCAGGTTTAACTGATATATTTTTAGTCCATTGGCATATTTTTCAGGCTATTTTATGCAAAAATTAAAAAATGAAGAATTTATTTTTTTAGCATTTTTCGTAAAATTCAATTTTTTCTGACATACTCACATATCTTAAAGTAGCTCGTATAGATTTAAATACAAACTTTAAAATTCAAAATATTAAATCCATAGGAAATTTAATATTTTTTAAAATCCAACTTCAATCACTCCTTTAAAAATTATTTAAAATATTAATATAATTAATAAAATGGTTGAAGAATAGGAAAAAATTCTACTGCCCTTTGTTGCTTATAAAAAAATTATTTATTCTTTCAAAGGCAGAAGTTTAGAGTGATAGTATTTCCAATAACTTTGAAATTATTTGGAAATGTATCATCTATTATCTGGAAATATATCATCAACATTTAAATACATATAGAGGAATGATTTTCTTGCAGTAGATAAAAAGCTAAAACTATTGCTGAAATTGTTAAAAGGGATTTCGAATTGGAAGTGCTGAAATACAAACGCTTATATTTTTTTTTTATATTTCACATCATGTTTTTACACATTTTTTATATATAAAACATCCTGCTTTTAGTAATAACTTTTAAATTTTGTATTTTTCAATCATTAAGATGAATTTTCTTGATATTTCAACTATATATAACTGGTAAAAAATAAAATTAGTAATAATATATTTATAGCATGTAACAATGAGGAAATAACAGTAAAATGTTTTTTTCTGGTAATACGCTTGGATATAAAATAAACAATTTATTTTTTATTTTTTTATTTAAAAAAAAAGTTACAAATCTTTCCTTTCAAAAAAAGAATTATAATAACATGAAAATTGTATCAAATATTAAGAACTGTAAACGTAAAATTGTGACGATAGAGATATATATCATTAAAGCAATCATAATTTCTTTTTGTAATATTTTGAAACATTTTTTCCGTTTTCCTGTTCTGCGTAAAAATGAATGACAAACTGCCTTAAAGACTTTTTGATGCCATTAAATTTTGATTATACAGAATGAAAATAGTTCTATCGAAGACTATCGAAGGTAATACTTTATCCCGGCTGTAATTTTATTTCAATAACGTTACAGGAAATGGGACAAATAACATACTAATAAATAATGTTATTTTACTATTGATAATGATGTCGATAATCATTTGAAAACATTTTAGCTGTGCATATTGTGTTTAACATGCTTGAACGAACAAGGCTAGCTCATATTTTTATTTCTTCGATTCAGATTTCTTCTGTATCCATCTGCATAGAGTAATGTGCTAAATCTTGGGATTTGAAGATTCAATCCGATTTTTCTGCTTTTGGTCTCTAAGTCATTCTCAAAGCTTTATCAGACTCGAATGTTTGTAGTTTTGTAAGGAATGGTAGATTTGTAGTTTCGTATTTTAATGGTAGAATACCTGATGATAAATTTACATCATTGGTAGGAAGTATCAAGATTACACATTTCATCCCATTTTTATGACTCAAAATTATAAAGATGAGATTTTATACAAAACTATAAGGACGGTTTTCCGTTCGAATTTTCAAGATGCATTTGGTTTCATTTCATTGATATGGATGACAACGGCAGTTCTATCAATTCAAATGGTCATAAATTATATTGAAAGCGGAAGTATTCGTAGAATGGCTAAGTATATCTCCAAGTCTAAATCTTGAAAACGGCTGTGTCAGACTTTTAGGAAGATGATATACATCTCTGTACGGAAAAATATATTAGCTCCCATAATCTGAACGGAATATATGATAGCTCCTGATGTGACGATAAATTTACATCATTATACAAAAGTAGAAAAATTGTGGATTTCATCTTATTTTTGTAAAACTCAAAATTATACGGATGATAGTTTATATAAAATTATAATGACTATTTTATATACATAATATTTATATATTTATAATTATTATTATTTGGTTAGATTTTTCAAGATACTCCGGTTTTTAATTGATTTGTCTACCTCTCAGTCTAAATCATGATGAACATGCATCGGAAGCTTTTATGAAGATAATATGCATCATTGCACTGTAATATTTCAGGACCTGAAAATATCGATGTTTCATCAGAGATTTTTTACTTAAGCTATTTTGTTTATTTAAGATACCTTTAACAATGTTGATAAGACTTGACCTTGAATTCTTGAAAGGAAAGAGCACGTTAAAAAATCCTATATTAGTATTATTCCTTAATACGAAAGAGTTCGGAAATTAAAATTTCCTCTACATAACTTTTAATTACTAGGATTTTTCCTACTTAAAAAAAACAGTGGACTTTGAAATAAATAAAAGTGTACGAAAATAAGAAAGTTTATTTTTATTGTTTAATTTATATTATAGTATAAAATACAATAATAAAATTAATTGTCCAATAAAATAAATATTTCGAGAATATAGAAAAAAAAACGTATTTTAATAACTTTTATCAAAATGATATTAATTTGCATTTAAATATCTTTGAAACATTCCAGATATTTTAATTTGGTTTAGTTTAGTTACATTAACGTTCCGTTATGAAACAACAGTTGGGATATTTTGGGACGAGCCTCGTAATTTTGGACCTGGTGAGATGACGAGGACACCACTGGCACCACTTCTTCAAACTTCCACACCACACCAGTGGGAGGACGTTTGGCCCCGACGGATTTAGCGTGCACCAGATCAGCTTACATGGCGGTTCTTCGGTGAAATCGAGCTTCGAACCTACAACCCTTGGGTCCGAAGCCACCTCGGCCTTGATGACTTAATTTGTGGAAATTAAATAAAATTGGTAATGAAAATTTCGGTTAAATATTAAAAGAAAAGATGTAGGCATTTTATGCTTCAAATTTTTTTAGAAATCCATTTTAGTTTTAAAAACATAAAACTTTTGCGAAAATTTAATTTAAAAAAATAACTTTAAATTGAAACGACAAATAATATATAGTAAAAATAATATGTAATCAGCGAATAATATTAGAAACGACAATAATATCCAAATTTGTATGAAAACAATTAGGTACGAATAATAGAAAAAATTATTTTGTCTAGCATATTTTGAAATTTCAAAAATTGTACATAATTTTTTTAATTTTTAAAAGATGATTTATTTTTTAAAAGAATTTTTATAGATTTTTGGCGTATTTATCTTTTAATATTTACTCACAAAAATTGTATCACAAGTCAATAATTCACAGAAATAGAATTCGTCGTCCCTTTAAATAACAAATGCTCCACAATTATAGCTGTATAATATTCTCAACAAGAATGAATCACCAATGAGTTCAGCACAGTTCTTTTACTGCAAGGTCTGACTTTGGAGCAACATGGCCATATTTGGTATTGTGTCATAAATAACAACTATTAGTAAAAAAAAATTGACTTAACTCCCTGTTCCTTTTTCTGACAAACTGATAAAACATAAGTGCAAATATATCACTTGCTTTAATCTCATGAGACAATTACTTATCAACACATCAACCCGATTTCCAAAAATTGTGCTTATTTAAGGCAACATTATCAGAGTCTGATAAGAGTTGGCCTTGAATTTATGAAAGAAAAGAACACATTAATACATCCTATGACACAGCAACCCTCCCCCACATGAAATAGCACCAAAACAAAAGCTCCCTCCAAATGACCATGAAAACAACTATTGCCCTTCCATTTTAAGTATCAAACGCTCTTGAATTATACATTTCTCTCTCTCTGTACCAGAGCTGCTCTGTTTCCATTGAGTACTGACAATGCCCCCACAGTTATCACTCGCCGACATCAAAAGAACCACCAATTTCTACAAAAGGAGATTAAAAGAGCACAAAACAAAACCTTCCAGTCACCCCCACGCGAGTTTTCGATGGCACCTTTTCCTCCTAGAACAAAAAAAAAAAAAAAAAAAAGAAGATGGGCCCCCCGCGGAGTTTTTTTCAGCCGGATGTTGCTAGTCCGGATAGAGACCCCAAACAGAGATAACAGAGCGATAGAAGAAAAAGCGAACGACAAAAGAGATGTCTGTCTGTCTTGCCACCGGAGCGGAACAACATATTTATATTTTATATAGAATATTTTTGGGGGAAGGTGCATTATCGGTCTAATGGAGGAAGCGAGCCTTACCGGTGGGCCGGAAATCGGGCGGGTAATTGAGAGAGTTAAAAGCTTTCTTTAAATGCTGTCGGAATGGTAATTCGCCCCCCTTTTTGAAAAGTGGCGATTGTTGTTCTGAAGAGGACACTTGTGGGGGAGGCACGGACTCGCACGGAAGATGTCACGCATCTCTGGAGATGGGCGCTTAAAGAGGAGGTTTGGATTATGAGCTTTGCCACTATCAGAACTAAGGAAGGATCATTCAGTGAAGATTCTTTGACTGGTTATAGCCCTTAAGAATTTAGGGAAATTAAATTTAATGGAACTTGGAGTTGGTGAGGGTCAAGAATTTTTATCCAGCATAGGTGACTGGGTGAAGGCTTTCCACCGTCTTTTCTTTCTTCTTATAAAGCTGCCACAAAACTTTACTTGAAATTACCGTATACCGATGATATTGTCACGTAGATAGAACTCAAGAAGGCACAGGAAGTAGAATTAAATCAATTTATTAACTCAACTCTGAACTAAGAATACTGTGATTGAGAGATTTTCAGCTTTTATACTAGTAGGAAAAGTTCCAGAATACCTTTCTGGAGACAGTAAGAAAAGTCCAGAATCTTCTGGAGCACGAAATAAAGGAAAAACAAATCAAGGAAAAATACTTAACGAATGTTAAGTCTACTGGGATTCAAACACATGATTTCCTGACTATGAGTCCAGCTTCATAACCATTCAGCTATGCAGACTCGGCAATGCTTTGTTTCAATGCGGCAACATCATCATGCCAAATGATACAGTTCAATTGTTATGTTTATACCTGTTACAGGTTAAGCATGCTAAGAAATAAAAAAGTTTTTTAAAAAAAAGCATTATTCAATGGGATAAACATCAAAAAGACGATATTTTTTTTTATTCTAATAGTACTAAAAAAAAAGATGAAGGTTTTGTAATTTATAAAACTAATTTTAAATGTAATGAGAACATAGCTTGAATTTAATATGAAAAAAAATTTGACAAATTTCATTCTAATATTAGATTTGCAATACAACTAAGATGCGAAGGTCCTGAAAATGAACTGATTTTGAAGGAAGTATAGTAAGGTTTATTGGTGTATAGAGGTCTCAGAGTTAAGGAAAAACTTGAAGATTGTAGATAATGATTTAAATACAGTACTGATGGTACCAGGTAATCTCAAAACCCTGAAGGATATGATATTAAAGATTGATAGTTTCATTCCAACTGTTTGAGAGTGTGCAGGGGGGAAGAAAGCCAGCTATTTACTACACCGAAAGGAATGTTAGTTTGAATGTTCGGACAATGTAAGGTTGGACCATACTTATTCAGCAGTAACAAATCCTGTCGATACTGCTACGTTCAGGTGGTGGCAGGGTGGCCGTCTGCATACAAGAAGAAGTAGGGTCTAATGTCACAAGAGCCGAATTAGGATATTCTGTGCCAACATATTATTAGTGTATAAATACATGTGGGGCATAAAATTATTTAAAACCTAATTTGTAAAGAGAAATGTTCATAATGTAGCAATAAAAGTTCTCACACGTAAGAGGAAAAGCAAGAAGGGTAAAAGTTATAATTGTTAGATTAAACTTAATTGAGTCTGAAAAGAAAAACACGATATGATTAATAATAACCATAGATTTCTGTTCACTTATTCATTGTTTTTAAGGCTTTGTTGATCATGTCTCTAATTCATTGTTTCTTTTTTTCACACTTTTATTTACCCTGACTTTCAAAGATGGAATTTTTAAACCTTTTCGCACACTACTTGATGGGATAGAATTTCCGAATTTTGGATACTTTTGTATTCTTGACTATTTTACAATATTTTAACATTCAAATCTTTCTTTAACAAAATATTTTCAGAAAAAATGGTTACAATTTTATTTTGAGTCTTCTATTAAGATCATATGACGTGGAAATTTTTTTTAAAAAAGGAAAATATACTAACAGCTACATTTATATAAATAAAATGAATGTTTGTCTCTATGTCTCTTATGCCTTCCTAAACCGCTCGTCCGATTGCGATGAAACTTGGTTAGCTTATTGCTTACACCTACGGGATGGTTATAGGAATAATACAATAATCTAAAAATTAAAAAAAAATCGAATCTCAACTACATCTTTTTACTAAGGATTAATCTCCAAATAACTCGCCGAGGAGACACTATAGATTCTGTAGAAATGCTAAATCCAAATTAAAGGTTAATAGTTTGTAACTTTAGTACGCAAATGTCATGTAAGTAATTCTGAGAGGTAGCAACTTTATTCGAACCTCGAAATGAGGATGAGATGCTTCCGGCATGGTGGTTGGATCTCGCCAACCCGGTGGGCACAATAACAGGTGGGGGCCGTGACCTTTCCATCAATGATGGGACGTACTGCCTTCGGGGAGGGTTGTACCATGGACGGTGATGGCCACTCAACCACAGATCCCGCCAGTGTTGATGTTGCGGCTGTCCGGTCATTCAGTCTTGCAAGGCTTTATCCGTGTGCCCTAGGGTGGGTCGGAGGTCTATTGTATGACTTACCATCAGACCACCATGATCCAAAAGATAATAGATGATGAATTTTTTTTCAACATAGATTTTTAAAACTTAAATCAAGGCACCATCAATGCAAGTTTAACTGTTGTTAACAATATCAAAATAAATAAATAAACGGATATTTGGAAACTCTAGACAATCTTGTTTAATCTCATACTATTTTTTAAAAATTACTTTTAATTAAGAAGCCGTAAAGTGGATCTCTAAAAAGTGCATTTCCTATCATATGCAACGAGTGCAGACATAAAGGAGAAAAAAAAAATGCATTCAAACACTTGTAACTATAGTTAACAATCTCATCAGAATTTAAAAAGTCACTTTGAAGTAATTAAATTCAAAGACTAAATGCTATTTGATAATTGCAGTATACTGTCCTGGGGAAAGAAAAGACCAGATGCTTTCACAGAGCTCACTTATAACTATTGTTGGACCTATCGTTGGATACCCCAAATAGATATTATGCTACATATATGATACATTGACGGATTTATTTCTGTGTTTGTTTTAAAATACCATGCTCGTAATATAAACCATTATTGGAAAAGTAGATTTCAGGAAAGCAAGCAATACATTTACTTAAATCTGGGAAGAATGAATAACAGATATAAATTTAAATACTATGAACATGAAGAAAAATGTCACTTTTATATCGTTTTAGATTAAATATTAGGTTAAACTGCCTTAGTGTATCCATATTTTATGAATTAGCGGGGAATTGATAAAAAAAAAGAGAGATGTGAAGCGATATATTACGTTTTCCTCAGAGTAGGAAAATTATACCTATCAAAATTCGAAGGCTAAAAATATTTTTCAGAAAAAGCTCTTAATACATCAATTTATATAAAATATTGTATTGAAAATTTTAGAAGGCATTTATACCAATGAACTAGCTGATCATCAAGGATGATTAATCTAATAGAATTATGTCGTGGCGACCATTATAAAAGCTGTGTTTATACGATCAAAAGTAAGTATGCTCTGCACTATCTAATATCAGTTAATTTGAAACGCTTAATATGCAATTTCATACTGAAAAGTACCGAACATACCGAAACAAATTAAGCAGAAATTTGCTGTACGTCATGTGTACTCCAGTACTCCTTACACTGTTGCCCTCTTTAAATTCCAATTTAGATACCGCATTTTATTTAGGATACTTTGTCATCTAAAAACATAACATTTCTATCTTCTAAATCTAACTAAAAAAATTAAAATGCATTTTCCTCTACCATTGGCGATTATTCCCAATTTTTCCTTTAGTATTTGATAACAGCATGCTGTTTAGCGATGATTTATTGACTCCCACTCAACCATACAAGAACGGGAAACATTTTGTATTCGATGCGCAATTTTAACACAACTTTCAACACAAATAATTAACGTAAGCAAAATTCTGTTCTAAAACTATTGGAAGGCCATTTAAGGATGGATTTCATAAGTTTAATCCTTGTGCAGATGATGACGATTAGGAACTTGCTCGTTCCATCTTCAAATTTCTGCTCAACTCTAAGGGTTGAACAATTCCCTAGAAAGAATTATCGTACATCCAATACAAGGTCTTTAAGAATCGGGTCTTAAACCTAAGAGCTTTTGATTGTGAAACCGAAATTCCGTGGCCCGTTCAGTTTGTCAGATTTAATTCAAAATGAGATGCTATGTGCACGTTAGCCTTGATAAACGGCCCAGAAAAATTGATGTAACTCGTCTAAACTTCTTTGAAATTGTTAATTTTATTTCTGTCAATGGCCCAAGTAATAGATATTTACTTTGAACTTTTAACAGCTTTTAATAAATATTGCTTTAAGATATTTGCAATTAATACGTGTTAATAGCAGCATTGTAATAATTTTTTATTCCACTTATTAATAAAATAAATCTTTACTAAACAAGAGGAATTCTATTTACCTGAAACACTTTCTATTTATTTCAAACTCAAACAAAAAAAACTAATGAATGAAATTGTTCTTTAAATTTTATCTGAAAACATAATCTTAAATTATTATACAACATTTATGTAATGAAAAATAAAATATGTCTGGATATTTATATTAAAGAAATGTCTAAGTGCTTTAAATTTTAAAATAATAAATATAAATTAATAAATGTAATTATTCCTTAAATTTCATCTTAAAATGTATTATAAATGATAATAGAATAACATTTAAATAATAAAGTATCATGTCTTAAAGTTTTTTTGGATAATAAAAATGGCAAACTTCTTAAAATTTTGAACTAATGAATAAAATTTATCCTTAAATTTTAAATTAAATAATAATGCAATAACATTTAAATAATAAAAAATAATACATTTTACTGTCTTTAAGTTTTTCTGAGTAACAGAAATATTCAAACTTAAAACTTTGAACGAATAAAGACTGATAAATAAATTTTTTCTTAAAACATAATCTAATATGATAATACAATAACATTTAAATAGCGAAATATATTTTCTTAATATTTCGAGTAATAAAAATGTCAAATTACTTAAATCTTTGAAGGAATTAATGGAGAATAATTAATAAGTTATTCCTTAAATTTTGTCTTAAAATATAATCTTAAATAATAATTCTATAACATTTAAATAATAATAAAATATAACGTCTAAATATTTCGAATAATAAAAATATCGAACTTTAACACTTTCAAGTTCAAACAAAAAGATACTAAATGGAAATATGTCTAAATTTTTCTCACTAAATATGAGACATTATTCAATGTTTCATATAGCAAACGCTTAAAATTAGTTGAATTTGTAAACAAAAGGCTAATAAATCAAAATATTCAGTAAATTTACTTTTAAAATACAGGGCTTACTTAGTGTTCCGGATAGTAAAAGCTCAATTCAAAGACATCTGAATTTAAATGGTCCCTAAATTTTGTCATAAAACATGAGATACATGCAATATCTTGAATAGTAAAAAAATAATAAAATATTATTAAATTTAAATAAAAAGCTGCTGAAACAAAATATTTCTTAAACTATTCCATAAAAGTTGAGAGAGTTTCAGGCAATAAAAGGGCTGAAGTACTTATGACTTTCAGACTCAAACAAAAGTCCACTGAATTGAAGTTTAAAATGTGAGGTATTTCGAATAATAAAAGTTAAATTAAAAAAATATTATTAAATTTAAATAAAAAAACTATTTATCAAAATATTTCTTTAACCATTCCATAAAAGTTGAGAGATACTTAGAGTCCCAGGTAATAAAAGCTTTGGAGTACTTATGATTTTCAGTCTCAAACAAAAGTCCACTGAATTAAAGTTTCTCTTAAATTTGCTCATAAAACTCACATTATTTTACAGCGTATTATCTTCTCTAGCAGCAATAAATCCGTAACATACTCATAATCAAAGCTTATTCTATCACAATAAAGCAATCATAAGAAACATGCTAAAATGATTCCTTTTGATGAAAAGGGCTCATTTTCTCGCGACCTTTGCACTTCTTAATTTAAACTTCACACCTGTTGGAGCCGTATCCCTATCTTCACATTCTGCCGACACAGTAGCCGAATCGTGATTTGATCATTTGGTGGAGCCTATCATTTCACCCTTTTCTCCACCCTCCAAGTTGCTTTGAGTAATGCCCCCAGAAAGGGTACGAGAACGCTCTCGCCCTTGTTACGTGGATGATGTTTGTAAAGGAAACAACAGGTGGGGGATGTGTCGAACATTTCCTGTTTGGTTTGACTTTTCCTTTTCAAACGTTATACTTTGCGTGAATGTTCAATTACTTCAGATTGGGTAATATTTCTGGAAACGTAAACTCGGTGCAGGAAATAAGTGAGAATATATTAAGGATTTGTCCTTTGGGGACAAACTTTACTAGTAGAGTTTAGGATTTGACCTTTTGGGACAAACAGTTTTTTACTTGGACTTTTTTACTAGTAGAGATAGGGTTACCTTTATCTCTATCTCTACAAGTAACGAAAACGGATGAGTGGATCTGTTAGTGTTCTACTGATAAATGTCTACTAAGTTTGGAAGGCTGGAGAAAGATAATGATATTGAGAATTTTCATTTCAAATTTAATTAATCAAGAATTCCAAAATTTTTTTTCTCTCATATACAAAGTATAGAGATAGTATAGTAACAGTTTAAAAAAAGTTTACTTGAGATTTTACCGAATTTCTCCATTTAACATTTCCATAAGTCCGAAAAAATATTTTCAGAAAATGTCCGTCTGTCGGTGACAAAGATAGCAAGCACAAAAACATTTAGAGCAGGACAGTTAAAATTTGCTACATCAAATTTGAGGATTTCTATCAAATTATGAGCAAAACCGATTTAGAAGAAGTCTGCCAGCATGACTGTTCTAAAAAAAAAAGGAGAGAGAGATTTTTGTAGATAAAATTTGACATGTATATTTAGCATCTCTATTGCATACGAAATCAAATTTGGAAGCAAACCAAGTAGGGATTGTCTGTAGCCTTAGAAATATGTAAATGCGATAACTCAAATATGAAACGATTGAGATGTATTACATTTGGTTTAGCATTTTGTGAATTGAAATGTATTTTAGTGCCAAATTTTTATTTTATTTAGTTGGGAAAAACAGGTCTAAAATACAAATTCGTATTCGGATATTGTTAACCCAATAACTCGTGAGGAATACACAATACATTAAATGAAAATTCATGACAAAGGTTGATGTTCGCACCTATCGAATGCTGATGCCATTCATGGAATCTTTTGGGGTTACACTTTTATTAGAGAGAATGAGAGAAAGCTTTGGATAGATCATTTCCACTGGGTTCACAATACCTTAAAAAAACATGTATGTCAAAAATGAAAACTCATTTTAACAGCTCATTAAGTCATATTTTCAATAACATTTAATTTCATTATCGTAGTAATGTAAAGGCAATCTAAATTTCCTTGCCTTCAACAATCAAATTAACTGCGAACAATTTAATTTTTGAAGGCAGTTAATGGACAAGAAATGATCCTCATATGGATCTTTAATATTGTAATTTAATATGAAGACGAGGAAAAAAAAGTTTATTTCAAACACATAGCATGTTTGAAATATATGATAGTAGAACCTGAAATTATAATAAAATTCTCTGTCTTCACTTTTTTAAAACACAGAAGTTTTATAGAAAGGATGTAAATTGTTAAAAATTTGATGATAATAAATTTTATTGGAATCAGAATTGGGCAAAATTCGTGTTGTAATATATCGAGCCGAACTGAAAAATTAAGCAATTTTGTTAAATAATTTGTAATCCAAAGTCTTAGATTATTTACATAGTAAAAAACCAATCACAGAATGAATTCAACAATTTGAGAGTAAATTTAAAATAATGAATTAATTATTTTAAACCTGATTCTATCTGATTAATTGATAAGCAAGTTTATTCTAACTGAATAATCTTCCATTAGTTAACTAACATTTATCACTTTGTTTTTAAAGAAACAAGTTGTATTTGTAAGAATCGAACAAAAGCAAAAGATACCAAAGACAAATTATATGTGAAGATCTGAATCAGAACCAGAAAATGATTGACATAACGCATCAGTGCATCAGAATCAGAAATTGATGAGAACACGTCTTTTTTACATTATTGTTTCACCAAAAGCAACTTTCTAATGATGAAAATGTACCCTTCCTGTTTCTACAGTTCTATATAAGACATTTTTTATTATATTTTGTAGAATAGTTCTTCGATTTCATGGAAAATTTTAGCAAACAAAATTACATTCTGGAGTATCGAAATAAACAAGCACATAACTTAATAAATGGATTTCATAGTCTAAAAAGATATTAAGATTTCGTTCTGATATTCTATTGAGGTACCTTTAAATACCACATTTAAATGGGCCAGTAAATTAAATTCTCTAATTATAATAAAAAATGTAAGTTTTGATATTATATACATATTTGATATCATTTTAATAATATATATGTTTTTTTATAATATAATGATAACAAAATATTTTTTATATTATATAAAGGGTGTTTCATAAATGATGGAAGTAACTTTAAGGGATGATAGTACACATCAAGACGAGTGATAGTAAATAGGAAACCAAGTGTCCCAAATGTCTTCCAAAGAAGATAGGGGCCATCAAAGTTTAGGGTCCTAAACTTCAAATGATGATGAAAAATGGATCAATTCACTTGCAGTTTTCGCTAAAATCATTCTTTAATTTAGTATTTTCTTAAAAAAAGTTTTAAACACAAAGTTAATAAAATGCCGATAGAGGGCGCTCTAGACTTTGATGTACCGAACAACTACTTTTTACCAGTATTTTTTTTTATTTTGTTAAATGTTTTCTAAAGTTTAGACTTTAATTTAAATTTTGAGCTCGAAATTGAAACTATCATTTGCGGTTAAGTGACGCAAATTTAATCGCGTTCAGGAGGTTAAATTTTAAACGCTTGTATCCCTTCTTCGCCGTTGTACCGCATGCATCGCCTCCAATGGTCAGAGTTTCGAACAGCTATTGTAATCATTTATAATTAAACTTTTTTTTATAACGTAAATGTTCTTTCTTTTCTTTTTTGTCTCCTAAAACGAAATCTCTTTAAGCGCCCTCTATCACCTTCAGGTTAAAATTACGACTATTATTTCTTTGATGAATGTTGTTTGATTTGGTGTTGTACTATCACCTATTAAAGTTTGCTTCATCTTTTATTATTTTCCTCATTAGATACCAGCGTTTAAAATTTAACCCCCTGAACGTGATTAAATTTGCGCCACTTAACTGCTCTCGATGGTTTCAATTTTGAGCTCAAAATTTAAGTTAAAGTCTAAGCTTTAGTAAACATTTAACAAAATAAAAAAAATACTGGTAAAAAGTAGTTGTTCATTTCTCCAAAGTCTAGAGAGCTCTCTATCGGCATTTTTTAAACTTTGTCTTTAAAACTTTTTTTCAAAGAAAATACTAATTTAAAGAATGATTTTATCGAAAACCACAAGTGAATCGATTCATTTTCCCGTTTTTCATAATCATTTGAAATTTAGGACCCTAAACTTTGATGGCGCCAATCTCCTTCAGAAGACGTTTGAGACACTTTGTTTCCTATTTACTATTACTCGTCTTGATGTGTACTATCATCCCTTAAGGTTACTCCCATCATTTATGAAACACCCTGAATATAATTTTTCATAATGTATATATATTTTAAATATAATAATAATATGTTGTTTTTGACATTATGCATATTATTTTGAGATTTAATATTATAGATTATTTTAATAATGTAATGATAATAATATAGTATCAAAAATGTCATTTTTGATTATTTTAATTTTTATAACAACATTATGCATGAAAATTACTTGTTATTGATTGAATTTATAAAGTTAGAATTTTGGAATTCTTAGATTTGGAACAGGCTTTCTACACTTGAACCGACATACAATGATGAACTTGAACAGTGATTTCCCTTCCAAAATTTTCAACCCTCATTATAAAGACAACCTGAAACATTTATTAGTCGAATTTATTGCATACTGGGTCCAATCCTAGGGCTATTCTTTGGTTGAACAAGGTTTCAAACTTTCAACCTTCCAATCCTGAAGCCATGACTCCAACAGAATTAACCCTGATGCAGATTAACAGCTTCGAAGGATATTTATTATTGTTGTTGTTGTTATATTTCTAAAACATGTAATTCAATTGATATATATTAATTTCCAAACACAATGATCAAAATATAATCCCAAAGCAATGTTCTTGAAATTTTTGAATTGCCATGTATTAATAATGTAGCATTGTGTGAAAACTTAAGATACTTTTATTATCAGAAATTACAGATATTTTCCACGAAATTTTCTTTTTCGCAAACCTTCAAAAAAAGGATAAAATCATTTTCGGCTTGAAAGATCAATATCTATTACGTGCGTGAACATTTCAGCATTGCTCGAAAAAACCTCCAAAATTACCACTGAAACAGGTAATAATATCGGATTCGATGGTCAGAAATTCATGCATAAACTCTTACTGTGGGAATACAGTCACATGTGTTTTCTGAAGTTTGATAACGCCTGATAAATTCGCTGAAATACGTACGTGTGAAGGAATGCAGTTTCCGCTGTTCATACCTTATATAATTAGCACCCTGGGAGAAATAAAAATTGGTTTTCAATTTTCGTCGTGATTAATAATTCAGAAATGAAATTTTGTAAATCATGCCGATTGCAAAGAGATTCTGTGAGTGAAATAATTATGCTTTTCGTGCTTCCTGCGTGAATTATAAAAAGTGTTCCATTGAGTGCGATGGATTGAAAATGAATTCATGCAAGAAACCTTTTTCCAACCAATTCTTTTAAATACTTTATGAGTGGACCATGCCAGATCCTTCCTATTTATTGCAGATTAATAGCTTTAGTCTTCGCATTCAAGTTACGGTATCCGACTACATTCAAAGGAAATTTTTCTTTTCAAAATTGGATTTTTTAAAAACTTCTTACAATTGTGGTATTTAGATGTATTGTCAATTATAATACAAAATTCTATAAATACAACACAATCATTTGAAAATATAATATATTTTGAGAAATAAGAAAATTTGTAGCAAATATAACCAAAACGGTTAACACTCTACAGAAAATTTTAATGCGGCAATCCTGTTTTTCTTTGCACACAAGTTATAGAATATATTGATGAATGAAATGAACCAAAATCTAAGAAAAATCTTGAGATGCAAAGAAATTACGGATAAAATTATACGTATATGCCTTTTTTAATAATTTCGCAATATAATTTTACTAATATTACCCATATTATTTAAAACACACGTTGAAATTTTTATTTATATACCTCTATTATGTTTTGAGATATCACCTTAACTTTAGTGAATTTTTGAGAAAATGAAAGTTTTGAGAAAACTGAAGTTAAAGCCAAATTTTAACTAAAAAATATGTGACCCTAGATGATGGGTCAGGCCTTTTTTTTTCTCCTAGAAAAGGTAAACTGTTTCGGAAAGAGGAAAGTCTGAACAACAATAAATTAAAATTTTAAACAAAATTCGCCAATGTGTTCGATAACCAATGTTCTTAACATAGTCGGATACCTGAAGTGACTGGACATTGACAACTTGTCTACCCAGACCCAGCTAACTCGAAAATTGTAAAACTAGTTTCGAGACTATGCAATTGAAACGATACTATTATAAATTGCTTTTGTTTTTAATATAGTTATTTATTTTATTAATTGCTTATTGCACATCTAGAACGAGGGACGGATACTAAAAATATATATAGGGTGTGCTGAAATGAGATAATAAGCAGTCCAATTGTTCCAGACATCTAGTTTGTTGTGTTTTTATTATAGGTGCAGGGTCACGTATGTTATATGTAGTGGTCTCTATCTTGAAGCAATGGTACTGGAGGTTCCTATTTGGGTATCTCAATCAATACCATCACTCACCTGCCGAAAGATTATTTTTGATTTTATTAAACGATTCATACTTTCCTTATCATTCCTTAGAACTCCATCACAAGATTGACTATTGGTTAAAAAAAAAAAGATGTAATATTGATTTTAGAGCTATTTTTTATGGACTAACCAATAGTTCATTTATACACAGCAGTCGATCACAACAAATCCTTTCGATACTGCTACGTTCAGTGGTCGCGGGGTGGTCGGCTGTACGCACAAAGTTCATTTATACACTACTGGGACCTGAAAGCTTACGAATAGGAACCAATCCCATCAAATATTTGTTATGAGTACAAACATTTTGCCTCTTTAATCTTTGAGAAAAATGCAAGAAATGAAATTGCTTATTGTATAAGAATATTCTTCATTGATTTTAGGGGATCTTAGATATTAATCGAATTTTTTAATGTTCAGAATCATGAAAAATTTATTTGGTTCTTCATATAATAATCAGGAATAGGAGTAGAATTAGCAAATTATTGAAACTGCTTCCGGCGTCCTGGCACAGGGTAGCGTGTCTTCCCCGTAATCTGGGCGTCCCGGGTTCGAGTCCCGGTTCGGGCATGGTGGTTACTCTGCGTTCTGTCTGTGAGGCGTGTGAATGTGTCCCCCTGTAAAAAGGGGATGTGCAAGCGAATGAGTGTGTCATCTTCATTTGAGCTAGAAGTCAGACTTCTGCCCTCTGGGTGCTCAGGGGTCTTTACCCTCAGAAGCTACTACACCCCCTTTCCGTGGAAACACGGACATGACATTATCATCATCATTGAAACTGCTAAATTTAATAATAAATAATAGAGATAGCTTAAATTTAGAATGATAACATTTTTTGGCAAGTTCATTTTGTTTAGAAGTTAATTTCAGCACATGTCAGGGACTAATCCCCCCCCTCACAAAACAACCCATGCCAATTATCACATGATAAATTCAGTAAAAATGCTAAATTAATGGTAAAATTAGTATTTCGTAATTATTGTACGCCAATCCATGCAAGTTATTCCCTGGGATAGCTATTTTATTGGAAAGTATACGAGAAAGTTTTTTGAATGACCACTTCCATTGGTTTATTGTCAAATCTCTTACAAAAAGACTCTCAAATATTGGTTGATTTTGATGTCCCTCTTGGATTTTCCCCAAAATTAAAGATGTTCTCAAAATAATTTTTCCGCTGATTCAATAACATTAAACATTTTACAGTTTTACAATGTCATTTTATCATAATTTACTCGCATCTTACTAAAGTGTTTAAGAATTGAACTGTTTTGTAATCCTATTTAACTTTAAATAATTTGTTTAAAAAGCTTTTACATCATAAAAAATTCTCCTATTGCCAAATTTGAGGCTCCTTCTATAAAATATTTTGATTTTAATAAAATAATGAGAAATAAAATCTGAATTTCTGACAGTTCAGACCTGCAGTGGACGGTTTTGTTAGTAGAAGTCAGTATAATTGAGGGTTTTTTAATAATTATGAACATAATATTAATTAATTGTCAATTGACTTTATTCTTTTTAATAACAAAAGATTTGTGACATGAATAATGGGATACACTTTACTGAAATTCTTGTTAACATAATACAAGTGATGCTATTCCATTAGCACCCCTTGTATTATTCTGGGTACCCAATGAAAAGTAATGGGTGTACATTAACCACCCATTTCACGACACAACTCCCTTTTTCCCATAATTAAATAAAACCTTGCATCCCTCTTGGAAACTTCGCACCCCAACATCTGGTGCGGACGCCACGCCGTGACGTGTCCACCCCAAAATTACATCATTTCAGCAGCAATCGTCATTTCGCGCCCAATTGGCTGTTCAGACTGCCGTAAGCGCTACCGTTGCTTGCCAGCTGTCGTCTGCGCGGAAAACCCCCCAGAGCTCCGGCCCTGCGCCGCTGCTCGTCGGCCTACCCTGACGGCGCGCCTTCGGTGGAGAGACAACGTCATTTCAAATTAGAGCGGCCGATGGGAGTGGTGGTGGTGCTGCCCTCTAGTGAGAACTTTGCTAAAATGATAATAGGCAGCTATCAATATGGTTATAGTTGAAAATTATTTGAACTATATCGGCCATTTTGAAGAAATTTGTGAACAGGCTTACACTTGTTAGGTTAAAAATTGGATAAAAAAGATCTGAAAATGAGTGCGAAAGATTCATGATTAATTTGTTAGCATGCTTAAACTTGTTAGGTTAACAATAGAAAATAAAAGATCTGAAAAAGAGTGCGAAAGATTCATGACTAATTTGTGAATAACCTTAATCTTGTTAGGTTAACAATTGGAAATAAAATATCAGAAAATGATTGCGAAAGATTTGTGACTAATTTGATAATAGACTTAAACGTGTCAGGTAACCAATTGGAGATAAAAGATCTGAAAATAAGTGAGAATAAGTTAAAAGCGCAGCATTTCCCACATTGCCAATGGAAGTATATAGAATTCTTTAATATAGATATTTTCAGGTATAATATTACCTAAAAATAATTGGAAAACTTGATATTGCTATATATATATATAACTAGACTATATGTCTTTGTGCTGTTCTGTGAACCAAAATTATCTCTTTGACCACCATGGAAGAAGAAATCTAGATAGGTAGTTATCTGGTTAAAGAAGATACCCATTTAATTACAGGTGCTTATATCAAATGGAAATAGATAAAAATCCTTTTATATTATTTAGAAATCTATTCTGCAAGCGCTTTCAGATTAAAACACATTCATTTATATAATAAACAGTTATAAATAAATAATGTAATATTCATAGATTCCTTTGCATAATACACAGTTATAACATTGAAACACATTAAAATAAGTTAACTAACTATACATTTAAGGTATCCGACTACGTTCGAAGAAATTTTTTTGAAAAACTGTAAAATTTAAAAACTATTTAAAGCTATGGTTTTTAGATGCATCGTTAATTATAATGCAAAATACTATAAATACAACAAAATTATTTGAAAAAATTATATATTTTGAAAATTAGGAAAAATTGTTGTAAATTATAACGAAATTTAACAAAACCGGTGAACGCTCTACACAAACTTGTAATGCAGCAATCCTATTTTTCTTTATACTCAAGTTATAGAATAGTTAAGGTATAGAATGAATGGAATGAATCAAAATAGTAAGAAAAATGTTCAGATGCAAAAAAGTTAAAAGTAAAAATATTATCTGTATACATTTTTTTTCCATAAATTTACAACTAAATTTATGGAAAAAAAAAACCTATAAATGAAAAGAGGTGCTTATATCAAATTTTCTAAAAAAAACCTATAAATGAAAAGAGTACCAACAATCAAACTTTTGATTCATTTCATTGCTCATTTTATTTAAAACTCACGCTGAAATTTTTATGACAATACCTCTATTATTTTTTATGATATCATGTTGACGGTGGAGAATGTTTATGAAAATTAAAGTTTTGAGAAAATGGAAGTGAAAGACAAATTTTAGCTGAAAAAAATATGTGACCCTGAATGATAAGTTTAGCCTTCCTTTTCCTTGAAAAGATAAACTGTTTTGGAAAAAGAAAAGTCTGAACTACAACAATAAAAAAATACTCACCAATGTGGTCGAATACCTGATTTCTTAAAGTAGTCGGATACCTTAATAAGAAAGATCAATTACAAGATACTCAGTGGATGCTGGAGGATTGAATCTGAATCCAAAAAGCAGAATTCTGCAGAATTGTATCAGGTATACGGTCACATTTCCAAAAAATATGAAATATTTGTGTCGTAAAAACTTTTATAGAAATGCAATATAAAATTAATGTTAAGTATTTTCTTACCTTTTAGCTACGAATTTAATGATTGTTGCTGATGGGGTCATCTCATGCAACCATCATTGAGTTGTATATAGATTGAAAACAAAGGAAGCCACATACTGGATTCATCTATTAACCCCCACCCCAAATGTTATTATAATAATCCAGGATGTAATTTTCTTTTTTTATGAATATAAAAACAACCTCGTTCACATATCTTCGTTTCTTTGACCCAAATTCTATGATGTTTTGCATATCGAATTCGATAGTTTTGTTTTGATATTTTTCATTTATGTTATAAATAATAATCATTTCAATTATGAAAGCATTTTTTTTCTTAAATAACTCATTCGAATTTAATTAAATTTTGCACAGTTATTTCTTAAGACAGAAAGAGGAATACTGTCAAATTTTCGAGCAAAAAATTAATTAAAATGTTCAATATATTTAAATTAATCAATATTTCATCTTCTTTCCTCAGCAATTTTGGGGAAAATTTTTCCAAAAGAAACCTTTCAAAACCATCTTGACATTCAAAATATTGCCATTTCGATTGTATTATTTTTCATACTATCTCTTTCAAATACGGTTAATCTTTTTTTTTAAAAAAAAAATGCAAATTAAGCGCTAACTTTAAACTATCCAACCACTGTTTTTAAATTTCTGTTTTAGTTTAATGCAAGTTTTTTAAATCGGGTTTTTATGCATAATAAGGTAATGATGTAACAAATGTAATGATGTTCACAGCTTTAAATCAATCACTCAAATGGACACAAGGAAATTAAAGCCCTTGGAAAGAAAAAAAGATTGATGACAGCAGTGGCTTCAGGATTAAACAAACTAATTAAAGTTGCATTATTTTTTGCAAGAATTTCGTAAGAGATAATTTTGAAAAAAAATTTCGGTATCTTAAAATCAGAAAATGTTTAGCTTTTTAACAATAGTAATTTCATTTTTATGAATTTTTCTCACAATTATTATTCATTCTTTAAAAAATTTTCTCGGTTGATTTATGAAATAAGGAAGTTGGTTGATATTCCTTTGCTGGACAACGTAAAAACTTTCTACTATTTTCCACATTTTTTAAAAACATTTTTTTTCTATATATGTGCCATGAAAAGGATTTTGTCTATTTTAGGAAAATTTTGAATAAAATGTACAAACATATTTGTATATTCACATTTTGATACTTTATGGAAAAACAGTTTTTACGTTAAAAAAATTATATATGCAAAGAAAATTTAGGAATTTATTAACATACTTGTTAATACATTTGGCAAGATGAATAAATAAAAATTCCGAAATTATTTTAATGTAGATTTTCAGCAAGTAAATTTTCAATTGCAGTAAGACTGGAAAAATAACACACTTTGTACTTGGTAATTTGCAATTTAGAGTTAATATTTGAAGATAAATCACGCCAAGCAAATAATGAAATTAAAAGGAAGAAAGTGAAGAAACATGTTCCATAATAATATTTTGTTTCAACTTAGAAACTCAAATTTTAAATCATTAGTATCTTTAAAAAATGTTTAATTTGGAACAAAGACTTTTAGTCTAATACCACTAATTTTTAATTAATTCATTTTTTAAATATATAGCAGCATAATTTATAGGAAAAGAAAAGCATTATAACTTTTTCAAAAATGCTATATACCATAAATTGATTATTAAAATTCCCTCTGATTTTTAAAACGCATGCAAGTTTAATAAAGTAGTTTTTTTTTCGAAAAAAAAAAGAACTACTTGGAACAAGTAAATTAAAAATTAAAAAAGCAAATTATTTATTCATTTCCATTTAAAATTATATACGTATGATACATCTAATCATTAGTCTGCTACATCTACATACGATTACATATGATAGTTCTGTTATTATTAATAATTATCAGTGAAAGCGATTAATCTACTTGTTGCTTTGGCCGATTTTTCATATTAGCTCATTATTCATACTTCCCTCAGTCATTATTAATCGCATTATATGCTACTTATATATTGAGTTTTTTAAAATCAAATTTCATGAAATTAGTTCAGATATACATTGAGCTTTTCTATTCATAGATCTGTTTTTGATTGTTTCAGTTGCTTCGAATAATCTTTGTTATTATTTTTTCTATTTAAAAAATGGGATTCTCCACGAATGCTGTGACACTTAAGGTATAAGATATATAAAATTTTTTAACCATTGTGTTGATATTATGAACATAAATATGTAAATAATAGAACCGATATATTTGACAGCTTAATAATATTGTTACGTAGATAAAACTCAAGAAGACACAGGAAGTAGAGTTAAATCAACTTATTAACTTAACTCTGAGCTAAAAACAATGTGTCAGAGAGATCTTCAGCTTTTGTACAAGTAGGGGAAGTTCCAGAATGTCTGTCTGGAGACAGTAAGAAGAGTTCAGAGAACTTATCTGGTAAATTAAAGAATGGCCCAGAATCTTCTGGAACACGAAATAAAGGAAAAACAAATCAAGAAAAATATTTAAGGTCAGCTGGGATTCGAACACATGATCTTCTATTTATGAGTCCAACGACATAACCATTCAGCTGTGCAAACTCGGTAATGCTTTGTTTCAATGAGGCAATATATCAATCATTGTTCAGCTGTTGACAGCTGAATTGTTTTACAATTCTATGGGTTGTATACTACGGACCTTCGACCCGCCACGAAGGCACGCGGATAAACTGAATGACCGGACCATGCAACAGCAACAGAGGCGGGATCCGTGGTTGAGTAATAATCGCCATCACCTGCCATGGTACAACCCACCCCGTAGGGAGTACTTCCCGTCATCGATGGGACCCCCACATATTATTGTACCCGAGTTGGCGAGATCCAGCTCCTGAGGGTTGTATAAACGGCTTATTGTCTCTTTTCTCATTTTGATCGTAAAATAAAAAATAACGATTTGTTAAACATGCTAGTGTTAAAAACTTCAAATGCAATTCTTCTGGTCTGATTACGAGGTCTTGCCCGATACAAGTCCTTGTCGTACGTTGACGAATCTGACTAACCGCCGTGTTATTTCAATACGGGGAAATATGATATGATTAAATAAAGCTATCTATATTAGCTAGAACATTTAAAAAATATTCATCTGGAGTCTAAAATAGGTGAGTTTGAGAAGATTAATCAACTGTGATTTAAAGGAGTGCCTCTTTAATCAATATCAAAGATAATAATTCCAATATTTTATAGTTCATAGAATTTTAGTAGTCCTAAATTTGCACTTTTAATATTTTCGAAAGCATAATGAACTTTTCTCAGATCTGCTTAAGTATGAATAGCATACTTTTAAACTTGTTGAATGCCTATCTGTATCTTTGTTAATAGATATGATAACTGAAAAATACAACAAATTATATGTGCAAAATATCGCATTGCTTCAATGATAGAATCGTATATCTATATCAATTTGAGATCAAAATCATCGATTGATTAACTATTTATCGATCTGTTTATTTATGGGTAAATATGCAATAACTCAGAGCGTAATCAGCTAAAAAGGAAATTTCGCACCTTGATTTACTACACAAATTGTACATTTATATCAGATTTTGGACAAAATCTTATTCTTGAAAACATATTCATTAAATTCTTTTTCACAATCTTTTCAATAAAACTTTTAATAAGCCATCTGAAAATGCTCAAGAACTATTTCAATCTTTACATATTACAATAAAACTAATATATTCATTTTAAATGGTTATAGATAGCATCTATTAATAAAACATAATGAATAAAAAACAGTTTTAAATTAAAGATGCAAAATACAAAATAAATTTAGTAAATATAAATAATAATCGGAAGTATGCACATATATGACAAGTGAGCTAAATTGCAAAAGATGCAGGATGTTTTAAATTTTATTTTTTGATATTTTTATAGATATTCCAAATTTATGATAAAGAATATTGTCTCTGGTGTCCTAAATGATTGCTAACTAATAAATGTAATACGAAGCCGAAATTTTATGCTTAATGGGAAAATACACACACAACTATTGGATTTAAACTTTTTATGTTATGGGAATTATTACTCTAAATTTATTGTTCGGGATAATACACACCGACTGTAAATCCAAAATTAATATTTATTTGAATGGGAATAAATTTTAATTTATCGAGCTTTACTTCTTTTCAGAAACCTTTATATATTATAAAGTTTCTAATGCATATAATAATATTTTAGAAACTTTTTCCGAAACTATTTTGTATGAACAAATGCGTTTTACAAAAATAAAAATTTGAACTTCAGTTACTTTCCAATAAGAAATTTTAAACATCATCTTATATTTCTCTGTCATCTGGTATAACTGAAGCAATATGCTTTTCTACGAGTTTTAGCTTTTATTTTGGATTGATGAAAGTTTAATAAACAAATAGAAACAAAATGACTCTATGATCCAAGCAAAAAATGGTTAACTTAAGAAAATAATTAATCGATAAGAAATTGGAAATATTAAACATGTATTTACAATCTGAAATTTGTATTTCAACTTCATTTTTCAAAATAATTTGAATCCAAAAATGTTAAATATTTTTAGAATTCTTGCATTCTCACAACATGAGTTTGCTTATACTTTTAATTAAATGTAATATTTTGTTTGGAAAGTTAATTATCATAAAATTCATATGTGAATCAACTTAAGCATGTCCAATTGATATTCTTGAAAGCTAGTTGCTGTTTTCATTTTTTCATAGATTTAAATATTGTTGTTTGATGCCAGAATCTCACATTCATTTCAGAACATATCACTCAACATTTTTTATTAGTCAAGCTTCAATCCAACAAAATTCGATGAGAAATGAAAACGAAAAATGGTTTGAATTGTAGTAATGAATGGCTGTGTGGCAACCTCCTCATAAAACTGGGGCCGCGGTGGCCCGGTGGTAAAGTCTCGGGTTCGGAACCGGAGCGTCTCAGGTTCGAGACTCGATTCCACCGAACAACAGCCGTGTGAGGGGGTCTGTTGCACGTTAAATCTGTCAGGCCAAATGTCCTCCAGCTGGTGTGGCGTGGTGGGGAGAGGGGGGTGCCAGTTCAGGTGTCGTCCTCGTCATCTGACCATGGTTCTAAATTATGAGGTCCGTCCCAAAATAGTCCTCTTGTTGCTTTAAACGGGACGTTAATATAACTAAACCTCATAAAACTATTCATTAAATTTAAATTTTGAAATAAATTTAGGTGTAGGCTGGCCAAATGTAATGAACTAATCAATGGTTGAGGAAAAGGGCCGAATTCTTTCTTTATCAGCGTTTTTCTTATTTTTTTCATGCCATTTTAAAAGGGCAATATTTGTTTGATAAAAATTAAGGTATTCGTCAGTGAAAAAAACGTTTGATAGACAATATTTTTTAAATATCTTAACTGGTATCTCATTTTTTTGTATTCATTTCTTCGAAACCCTTTTTATTTAATGTTTAAAGCAATTAGGAATGAAAATTAATAATTTTTATTAGAACTGTGAAGCTGAATATGTAATTGTAAAAAATACTACAAGAATTTTTCATTATTCATATTTAATTTATTAAAAGGTAAATTTCTTATACCATGTATTAGATATTTCTGCAATGTTTTCAGTATGAATTTCTTTATTTTCAATGGCATTGTTGCAAAATTGAATCGATCTAAGTTACTAAAATAACTTTATTTTCCACTAATGCTATAGTTTCTGAAAATAAATGCATGGAAAGAATTTAAGCTGGATTTATAACAGTTGATAATAGTATTTCTACGTTAGTTAACATATGTATTTAAATAAAAAAAGAAAGACAGAAAAACTGAGGAATTACAGAAATTTTCTGATACCAGATACATAGGGGATGATTACAGTTTATATTCATCAATCTAGGAGAATAAGTTAAAAATTTCCAAAATTGGAAATTCCAAAAAATTAGTTATTTTTATGAAAAAAAAAAAAAAGGAATAGTTTATCAATCTAAAAAGTCTGTGAAAAAAAATTTTTTTTTTCATCTGATTGAAAGTTAAAAACAAAAATGCTCAGCTCACTTTTCTTGAAACATGTGTGAATGTTTATGTGTGTTTCAACTTTCATTTTTCAAACATGATTGTTAAATGTTGTTAAAAATGCCAGCCTATAATTTTGTATATATTTAGTTTATAACATCATCTAAATATAATATAATAACATAATTGAATAAAATATAATAACAATGTTGTAACTTTGTAAAGTTATGGATTATAAATTTTGACTAAAGATCAAAATTTTAAAAATGCATTAAAACTCTTTTAATTTTCAAGGATTTTAACTAATTCCCAAACTTTGGTACAATCGATTGCCAATATATAAATGGTTATATATACAAAAGGATTTATAATTCAGATTGCTTTTTTTAATAAAAGTGCTTGAAAAAATCTAATTTTTTAAAAAAATTTAAAATAACATTTTTAAAAATAAATTATGAAATATTTTAATATTATAATTATTTTTTGCATATAATTTATTTGAAAATAGAAAATTTTTACTACAAGTATCGCTATTTTTTTAAAGCATTTCTAACGTAATCAGATACCTTAGAATTGTTTTAACGCATGCGCAAATATTTACAAACAGAAGAATTTTACAAAAAAACCTGTCGAGTTAAACGAAAATGTTTATACGAAGAAACACCCAGTAAACGCAGCGGTAAAAGGCATTATTGCAAAATGACCATAAAAATATATTGGAAAAAAATTGTGTAGAATAAACTTAGTATCATTGAAAAGTTTATTTATTTTCATTTTAAAATGGCTCAAAAATGGATTTTGAGGATTTTGATCAATTCTTAATTAAAAATCTAATAAAATTTTTGTTAAACCAATTCTTAGTAAATGAAGAATTCTTGAGTAGTTTATTTACTGCTCAGGAATGATTACATAACACTACTGGTACTTTTATATAACTATCATCTCTCTAACTTTTTGAACCATTTCTGGGTCATACGTCAAACACATCATCATGCGTTCATGAAAAATAACGCATTAACTATATTAAATAAGTATTAGCAATAATTATAAGAAAATTATAATAAGTATTAAATATGTATTCTTACGTCTCTCATCTCATTTATTGGCAAGTAAGATATAATGGTTAAAGAAATTGTAATGTTCCTCATGTTATAGATTTTTTTTATTATTATTTTTTTTTTTTTTTTTTTGCTATAAGTGCTACTGATGTTTTGTGGAGAAATTCCTTTTCCAACTGCTACATTACTATTGCTTGAATGTTTTCTAGGGAATCTTTAACCGAAAAAGACGATATTTACAATTACTTTAATTTCGTGAACTTGCTTTTTACTCTACTTTTTGTTCATTTTATTACAATTAATTTTAATTATTGACACCACAATTTGATCACAAATAGAAAAACTTGATATTTTCCTCTTCAAAATAATAAATTTTGTTTAAATAAACATGTTCTTTCAATAACATGTAATGACAGCAGAACTCGCAGTTATTCGTATAAGATAATTAAAAGACTAAATATTAATATTTGCAATTGTTATTCCTTCTTTCTTTTATTTTGACTTCTGTCTCCTCTTTCTAAATTTCGAATAAAAATTTTCAAAATATAGAGCATTTTCTTGTTTATATGCAAAAAATTTTGACAAAATCCTCCTACCACAAGAGCTTTTATTATTTACAAAGTTATTTAAAACTTTCTAAGAAATAATTTTTAAAAGGTTTTTTTATAAATGCAGAACAATAAGGCATAAAATATACAAAGCAAAAAATATATAAATTAGAAACAAATACAGATAATATTAGAAAACAATTTTATACATTATTTACGCACATTTCCTAATTAATGAATCGATTTAAATTTTTAAAAAAATATTATACAGCCAAAACTTTAATACAATAAACAGTATTCAAGTCCACAAAATCATTCCAATAAAAGATTAATAAATTTAGTTTCCTACTAATTTTTTAACGACAATTGCAGAAAAATTGAAAATACTTTTACAGTATTTAAATATTAAGAAATAAGTTATGGTAAATTTATTTTGAACAAAATTATGTATGATTTTTTAACTCCAACTGAATGATAAAATTTTATAAATATTTTAATGTTCAGTTACTGAATTTTCAAAGGAAATTTATGTTTTTATTATAATTGACTTTTAACCATACTTAACCATAATTGACTTTTAAGAATACTTAACCATAATTGACTTTTAACCATACTTAACCATAATTGACTTTTAACCATACTTAACCATAATTGACTTTTAACCATACTTAACCATAACTGACTTTTAACTCTCTAAAAGAGTTCGGATACATAAAAAACGTACCACATTTTCTTTTAATGTTTGACGAAAATTTTTATCATCAATTTCATTTGATTTCTTCAAAACTCAAGACACCCGGAACATTTAAAAATTCTTTAAATCTAATTACTATATCATTTTGAATTAACTCATTTACTTTTATTTCCCTCTTAAACCTCCAAATATTTATTTCATTGAAAAATACATTTTATAACCTATTTTTAGCTTTATATAAACATATATTTTGATGATAAAACTATAAAAATAAAATTCATGTTTTTGTCCATTTTTGCTTATTTCCAAGTCTACTGTCCCATTGAGCAGGTTAAAAACAGAAGAATCATGCAGTATAATAAACGCTTTTTTAACTTATTGAAACCATATGTTAGATGAAGATGAAAAAGGTTAGAAGATGAAAGGAAATAAATACAGTAAAAGAACTTAAGAATATATATATACCCATCTGGTGATCAACGACCAGTCATAGTCATAAGTGTGGGAGAACAATCTCAATGAAGAAGCTGACACGCATTACAGTCAATAAGCCACTGAGGAGATACGCTGAAAGGTCAATTCATTCACCATCACAATACGATTTAGAACTCATTTAAAGTTTTGTAATTAGTTTCGACCCCAACTCATCTGAATTAACTTCCTATTTTCAGTGTGTCCCTAACAAACTCATTCCACATCACACCATCTGCAACATCTTGACAAATCCCTGATTGGGCATTTAAAAAACATCCCATTCATTTTGCTTTTCTTTTCGTTTCCCCTTAGTTTTTAAACTACTTTTCTTTTTTCAGGTTAGGGCTCAGTCAAGCGCTTAAAACGAATTAAAAAGGGAAAAACCACTTCTTCCAGACGCTATGTGTTGGGAGGGGAGGAAAGAAAGTTAAAGGCATGAAAAAGTCATGAATCCCGCTGTGACTCGGAGCTCCCGCGCTGCGAAATTAGGCGAGAAAAGAAAGAAAAACTTGGGCGTCTTTTTTTTTTTTTTTTCTTTCTTTCTGTAAAAATCAATCTAATCTTCCACTGTGACTGTAGTATATTTCATTTGCTCTTTGTTGCTGAATCGCATGTAACCGTTCCAGGTGTGCATTTCCATTATTTCTGCGACTCTTCCATCTCTTTCACAGCTCCTGGGGACTACAAAACACCGGGGGTGGGGTGAGGGGTGGGCGAAACCTCAAAGTGACCGCCGAAGGGACGAGAAATTAAGCTATTAGTTGGCAGGAAGAGCCAATTCTTCTCCCTTTTTTTACCTGCCTATTTAAAGGCAAGTCGAAATACAGTCGATTTATCACTGCATTGCATGAGCCGCGAAGAGGAGGTCGCAACCTCTCACTCATTTAACTCAACCTCCACAAAACGTTTGGGAGGGGCCGCCCTTTTTTTTTCTTTACTATTATTATTATTATTAAAAAGATAGAGGTAGGCCTACCGTAACCGCAAACGAGGGGTCGGAAGGGGGACGGCAGCAATTTATCACTCGGTGGTACAAAATGCGTTATTATTGCCGCTTTTAGAGATGATGAAGACGGTGTGCGTGAAACATTAATATGTTTTTCATTATTTTTGTTTCAGGTATCTTCTTTTCTTTTCTTTTTCTCTAGACCTTCCCATCTGCTATTCGGGCCCGGCTACTGTTCTTTCCGATGAGCTTATTTATTCGCTCCGCACTCTCCCACAGAGCACAAACGAAGTGCGCAGGTTGAGGTGATTCGAATGTTTTTGTTTTGAGTGTAATTGGTCAAGAAAGAGAACTTGTCAAACCAAGACGGAGTATCTTGTGAAAAAAGACAAACGAAACGAAAAGAAATTTTCGAATGTCTCGAAAGTTAGGGATGTCTGTCGATCCATGTGTTCGCTTATACATAGAACGCATACATAACGATCATGAAAAATGAAATATGGTATGCGCTCCCTTTTCAAAATTGTTGTTCTGTAATAGTCGCAAATCTTATTTTAGGTTTCAAAGCATCTAAAAGAAAGGCGGCAAACCTGGATTTCTTTGCTGATAACGAATTAAATTTTATGTACAGGAGGATTATAAATGAATAGCCTAGTCTGTTAAAGGGGAGCAAAATAAAATACAGCCATGCTGTTCATCGCAAATCAAAACTAACAACTGGACGTTTAAATTCAACACATTTATTTGGGGGCTAGGTTCTGTGCTTGGTTCTTCATTACTAAAGTAATGAAGCAGAGGGGGGCCCGAAAAATAACTTAGACAAGCTATGTGCTTGGTTCTTCAATATTACAGTAGTAAAGCAGGGGAAGGGAGAATTTTTTGCCCCAGGGCTCAATTAGGTTATGTCTGGCCCAGAGCAGGCTTCCCAAACGTTGCATTAAAGATACTGTAAAAGTATGAGATGAGCTATCGTATAACCTTACATCGTTCTTATTTTCAAAGGGCGTATAATGGCCAGTTATGATTGTGTTGAATTTAAATTTTTAACTCTTATTTGTAATTTCCAAAGGACAACGAGGTTGTACTTTGGTTTTCGTTTAATAGCCTCATACTTCAATATTCATTTTATAATGACCTTGTACTACTATGTAGAAAGATTTTAATGTAAGGCCACTGTAGCCTGGTTGGTAGAGCATAAATCTCGTAACCAAAAGGTGGCGAGTTCTGTCCTAGTCTCTACCAAAAGCGCCGTGTTAGCTTATTGCAGTTGGGGCGCGTTAAGCATATCGTTACTACAAAATCTCCCAAGTTCGCATAACAAAGTATACATATGGGGGTACAGAATCAGAGATGAGTTGGTCTCTGATTTGGATCTAAATTCTAACTTGCGGATGGATGAATGAGGGTTGTGGAGGGATAAAACGGATAACTAACTAACTTGCGGAGGGATAAAAAGGGTTGTGTCGTGTGTGTTCAAGCAAAGTCGTCCTTTCACCTTAACGGTGCTCGTTAACAACAAAAGGCACATGCTTCAGCCTTAATTTGAAACAGCTGCCCTGGTATGACCAAGTGGTATTAGACCAACCCGATCTGAAGATTTTAATGTGAAATAATCTACTTTATCACAGATATTTTAGATAATTACTGACACATATACAAAGAGTTGCATTTTTTCAGTGACTTTCACAGAATGAATATTTTTTCAACAAGTATAAAGGCTTATATGACATTAAAAAATCGATAACTATCTATCTACCTATCTTTAGATATCTAGATAAATGTTTGTATGGATCATAACTCATTTAATCCACTGAATATGACTGTCCTGTGTTCTTAAATCATCAACACTAGTGACTTCCTTATTATTACGGAAGCTGAAATTAAAAAAAAAAAGAAAATCAGAGAAATGCGCTTATTGAACGCAAACACGAACAGAACGGAAGTGAAGAACACGAATCGACTCCCCCTTCTTGTATTGCCACCAGCAAACACAAAATAAAATTTTCTTCTACAAAATCCTCTCTCTGTCAGAGCAGAAATCGTTTCTTCCTTTTACTTCTTCTCTTTGAAAGGAAAGAAGAAAAAAATCTCTTTTTTTGAGGTGTGAAAGTGAAACCAGCATCGTTTTCCCACATTCGTGCCCGGCGGGGGCGACGTGAAATTCGCGTTCTGTTCGCCAACAATAACGCCCCCTACCTCCATCAGAAGGGGTGGAAAAAAGAACTTCTGTCCACACCACAATGAAATGTTTCATTTTATTTTCTCGTGCCACAAATGTATCTTGCTCTGCTGTGATAGAGAGAGAGAAAAAGAAAAAATAAAAAAACACGATTCTTGCTGCAGTTCTCCGCAGTGGATTTATAGACTTCTTTTGCTTGAAAATCCGTTTTATTTGTTTGAGAGTCGCGTTGGAGGAAGGCAGTGTCTCCTTTGGGGGTGGGGCTGTTGACAAACATTTTGCTTTTTCGTTTGGTTAGTTTTGTATTTCCGGTGAGGGAGATTCTTATTTTTCAGTAACAAGTGTCGGTGTTTTTTTTAAGAAGAGAGTGTATTTGCATACGTCATGGAACGCTCGGAGATTAGGTGCGAGCATTGTGCGGACATCAGAGTCTTTGTTGCGTTTTCAATGCGTCTTGACAAATTGCAGCATGCGTCAGTGGCTCTTGTGGAGAATTAGGAAGCTACAAAAGTGACTTTTGTTGAATAGATGCATTTTTATTCCTTTACAAAGAAATAGAAGTTCATGTATGTACCAAGTGCCATATGATATCGATTGATAATTTTGTAGACTCGCTTCTTAAGAAGGGCGGTTGTGACCTTTGGGTAAGGTATCGGCTTCGGATCCAGAGGGCTGCAGGTTCGAGACCCGATTCTCCTGAAGAAACGCCGTGCAAGTAGGTCTGGTGCAAGTTAAATCACAAGATTGAGTTTAAATTAACATAAATTGTTTTATTAGAAATAAATTTAAAATCATTGGTCATAAGAGAAATATATTAGATTTATATAATTATATTAAAACCTTTTGAACTGATGGTACAATAATAAAAATTCGATTTATTCAAAATTTTGAATTAACAACAAGTTTGGAGCAACTTTTACATTAAAAAAAAATCTCCAAAATCTTATAGTTAAAATAAATGCTAAGCTAAATATACAGTTTAAATAAAAGGTAAGCTTATTTATTTAAACTGTAATATTTTTAATAGTTTGAATAAATAAGTAGTAAAAATTTATTAAAGTACTTCATAGTACAAATTTAGGTTTTGCAGTTTGCAGTTTAAAGAAATAAGTAACAGTTATTCGAGTTATTTAATCAAGTACTTAGTATTTTTTAAGCAGTTCGTAAATTTACTCAAATAAACCTCCTAATACAAAATTATTTTTAATAGTTTATAAATTAAATAAATAAATAGTACAAATTTATTCAAATATTTCATAGTACAATTTTAATTTTAGTAGTTTACAATTTAAATAAGTAAGTATTACAAATTCATTAAAAGTACTTTGTAGTACAAATTTAGATTTAGCAGTTTATAGTTTAAATAAATAAGTAATAATTATTGAAGTTATTTAATCAAGTACTTGATATTTTTTAAGCAGTTCGTAAATTTACTCAAAAAAACCTCCTAATACAAAATTATTTTTAATAGTTGACAGTTTAAATAAATAAGTAATATAAATTTATTAAAGTAATAAGAAGTATAAATTCAAGTACTTTTTTTACAAATTTATTTTAACAGTTTACAAATAAATAAATTTAATTAAATTAAACATTTCTCAAAGAGTTAAAATATATTTAAGGGAAAATTTTAGCAAATAATTTTAATGAACAAATAAAGCACACCATTTCGATTTTAGAATCCAAAAGCATAATTTTTCTCTTCAAAACGTTTTATACACATAATGTACTCACACCGACTTTAGGTAATTTATGAACAAAATTTAATAACATTTATTCTGTAACAAATAATAACCATATACAAACATTTTTTCTAATAAAAACGTTCTTCTCACTGTAATTTAAAATGACTTTGTCAGAGAATTTAAATATTCCTCGGATTTCTTCGAATGCCATTCATGCGTAAATGTCAAGTTAGCATCATTTTAGATTCAAAAACCCCTGCTGCAGGTACTCACACCGACTTCAAGTAATTTATGAGTAAAATTTAATAGCATACATTCTATGTTAAATAATAATAACCATATACAAATAATTTTTTAAAAATAAAAACGTTCTTCTCACTGTAATTTAAAATGACTTTATCAAAGAGTTTAAATATGTTTTGGATTTCTTCGAATGCCATTCGTGCGTAAATTGCCCCGTCGGCATTATTTCAGATTCAAAAACCCCTTCCACAGGTATTTCCAGGTCATTTCTTCTTACGCATTTTTAACTCTTTAGAATTCCGTAACGATGTATAATTTCACTTTAAATAACGCAAAAAGAGGTAAAACCCACCCGATCTTCCCACAGATATCTAACCTGCTGCCCTCCCACGTTTCCGAAGAACAATTTTTCCACTGTTTTTCAATCGTTCCCACACAAGACGGAATTTCCAATTTCCGATTCTAAACGCACTCACACACAGAAAAAACTCCACCTCTCAAAGACTTATTGGAGGGGGGGGGGTTGCCTTAAGTCTTTCTTCTTCCAGAAACAACTAGGGGGGTGCATCCCTTTTAATGCGTTCAACAGCCTGTGGAGAAGGGTATTACCTGAAAGCTCACCGCTGGGGTGTCTGTGTGCGTGCGACGCTGTAGGGGTCAGCAGTGAGTTAACCCCCTGGCTAAATGGCCGGATGACGATGATGAAGATGGCCACTGGACTGTGAAATGCTTCGTTACTTCTTCAGAGGGTGCCTTGGTAAGAACTGGCCGAGGAAGGGAAAAGTCTAATATTTATGGAATCGTCTCGTTTTCCAGGCAATTAGCTCTTTGGACGATTTAGTTTAATTGCGAAAGTCTTATGCCATTGACTGGGATGGCTCATGCTAAGTTTTGCATAAGCATCACTCGTTTCAGAGATCAAAATGTCCCTGGCACTTTTGGCGTCTACAGTCTCTAATGATGGTCTAAAATCTTTGCCCTTCTAAGCATGAGAGGATGACTATAGCTATAATAATTAGGTAGCTAGTTAATTTGAAACATGAAAGGCTTTATTTATCGACGAATTTGTTCGTCCTTTAACACGTTGACTGCCAACTACGAGATAACTCATAGATTGCGTTCTTTTCTAGGACCAAACCGTCTACGTTATTAGATGACACCTTCTCTACTACAGTTAAAAGATAGCAAAAAAAGGGGGTCATCTAATTAGATAATGGGTGCTGATATCAGGCGAGGGTGGTGGCAGTGAACGTGTTAATAGTTGATGAGAAATAGCATTCTAAGGGAATGTGGGATCTAATATTTATAGAATCATATCATATCCAGACAATTAGTATTCTGGCCGACTATTTAGTTCAAAGAGTCTTATGCCAGTGATTCGGATGGCTCATGGTTTTGTATGAGCATCACTCGTTTCAGAGATCAAAATGTCTATGACACATTTGGGATCTACAGCTTCTAAGGATGGTCTAAGAGTTTTGACCTTCTAAGCATGAGGGGAGGACTCCAGTTACAATAACGAAGCTGCTCTTTATTTGACCATCACGAAATCTTTTATTTATCAACAAATTTGACAATACTTTCGTAGATAAAGAAAGTCAGCCTCATAAGGGATGGTTAAGTCCGATATTAACGGAATCATGCCGTATTTCAGACAATTAGTTTTCAGAACGACTAGCATGATTGAGAGAGTCTTATGCTAATTATTGCGAAAGCTTTATGTCCTTAACTGAAATGGTTTATTATGAGATTTTGTATCAGCAAGGATAAAATGCTCTATAACTTTTCTAGTATTAGCGATCTCTGTTAATTGTTTTAGTTTTTTGCCCCTGTAAGGTGTAGAGGATAATTCTAGTAATATAATGGGGCCTTTTACGATCGTTTCAATGCCTTATTTATCATAGTGCAGACCCGAAAGTAAAGATTACTCCGGATACTTCGGCAAAAAGGGGTAACTCTTTTTTTGTGGTTACCACTTACGTACCAACAAATTTTCTCAAATTTATCTCGGCTTGTGACTTGAAAGCTATAAATTCAAAATCTCGTTATGAATGGATCTATTTCACTGTAAATATGAAAGCAAGGAGCAACGTCTTTTCATTGCCATGGAAGTTCAAAGGGAAGGATACTAGTTCAAGGGTTGCCCTCGTCATCTGACTACAGCTGAAAATAACGTAGTCTATCCCAAATAGCCCTTAGATTTATTAAAAAGTTAAAATTTAATATTAAAAAAACTAAGTAAGTCATTTAATAAATAAATAATAAAAGAAATGAAGTTGTGATTGTCATGCTGAGAAAATTCAAACTTGTAGCTGGAATATTTGATATCTTCTTCAGGAATATTCCGAGCTTTATTTTTGCTTTTCTGTAAATATTTGGTGGTTAATCATTGTTGTTTAGTTGCATTATTTATATTTTTAATCCGTTGTCCGAAAATATACAGAGGAATATGACAAATTCAATTGCTGATAACTCATGATAGCCAGTGATTAAAATTTTTCCCTTGAAGTTCTTTGTAGCATAATTTTAAAATACTCTCTATAATTCGAATTTGTTTCTGTTAATTCAAGTTCTAAACAAAAAAATTTTAAAGATTGTATCTATTTTTAATTGCTATTATTATTTAAATACTATATTATATTCTATACTTAAATACTATACCTTGGGAATGGTAAGAAGGGATTGTTTTTCATTTATTTGAGGATTTTTCCATGCATAATATATTTAATTTAAATAAATAAAGGTAAATAAGTGCTTGTTATTTTTTTTAATTATTTGAAAATTTTTCTATGCTTAATATACTGAATTGAAATAAACCATAGAAAATATTGCGTTTTTTTTTTTTAAATCTTCCTTCACGGTAAAGTGAATTTATTGTTTATTTCGAAAATATACTATACAATCATTATACGAATTGTTTATACGAAGTAATTAATTCTTCCAGCATTATTACATTTAAAATTATATTTATTATTTCACTGTTTGTTAAAATTATTTACTATTTTATTAATCTTGTATAATTTATTACAACCATTCCATATAAAAAAATTAACCGTTAAAGTCCTTGCTTCATGTTTTACTCAACATTGGATCTAAGGGTTCTTATTTTGAATTCTACTATAAATCAAATTTGTATTGTGATCCTGTTAAGTTCAGACAAACCAAATTCTGCTACGATTTGCATATAATCCAATTATAAATATCAAAGAATCATTTTCAGATAATGCGAAAAAATACTCAAGGAAAGAGATAAAAAATGTAATATTTGGTCTGTTTCGCAAATATTTCTCAATTTGACCAGATGTGTGATATACAGCATGCAATTTACGAGTTCTTTATTTTTGCTTCAAGAACCAGAGCACTTTTATTTCAACCTACCGAAGTTAAATTTCCGACATCTCGCCAAGACAAAAATTTTTATCTTCCAGCTATGTGAGAAACAATTTTACTCTTAAAAAACAGAGGAAACGAGAGAGCCGGGTGAGTTTATTTGATGTCGGCGACTGGGTAAATGATATGCCTTAACCCCAAAATGTGTACAAGATTGGACATTCGTGACTGTTTAGCTTACAGGAATAGAAGTAGTATTATATGATTCAAAGCAAGTTACTTATATATTTGAATATTGTGATAAAAATAAATTGCTTTGTAGCCAGCTCATGGAGTATTCGTTCGAACAATATGTGTCGAGGAAACAAGAATTCTCTCTGCCACAATCCTTTTTGTAAATTATACTTTTGTAGAGGCAGGAAGTTGGGAATAGATAATAAGGTGCCGAGATTCTGAAAAATGAAAATAACTCATCTATGAGAATGAAATCATTAAGAAACTTGAAGAATAATAATCCTGAAATATAATCTAATATAATCTCATCTTTGCATGTATTGTTTCCTTCAAAGATTCAATTAATTTACAAAATCTATGCAGTTACTTCCTTCACAAATGTATTTAAATTGAGAATCTTTTTTTGAGAATTCACACCTTCATTAAAAGTTTTTTTTCCCCTCCAAATAATTTTTTAAGGTATCCGACTATGTTCGATGAAAAATGTTGAAAAATAGGATTTTTTAAAAAATATTTAAAACAACGGTTTTTAGATGTATTGTCAATTATATTACAAAATACTATTAATACAACAAAATTATTTGAAAATGCAATATATTATCAGAAATAAGAAAATTTGTAATAAATTTTAATGAAATTTAACCAAAACGGTTTACGCTCTACATAAAAGTGTGATGCAGCAATCCTATTTTTCTTTGTACACAAGTTATAGAATATAATGATGAATGAAATGTACCAAAATCTAAGAAAAATCTTGAGATGCAAAGAAGTTATGGGTAAAAATATGCGTGTACATGTATTTTTTCCATAAATTTACAACGCAATTCTTCTAAAAACACCTATAAATGAAAAAGCATTTGGCAAACAATAAAACTTTTATTTGATTTCATATCAAATATCATTTAAAACACACGCTGAAATTTTTACATAAATACTTCTACTAGCTTTTGAGATATCACGTTGGTGGAGAATTTTTATGAAAATTAAAGTTTTGAGAAAACTGAAGTTAAAAACAAATTTTAGCTGAAAAAACATGAAACCCTGGATGGCCTGCCTTTTCCTAGAAAAGATAAACTGTTTTGGAAAGAGGAAAGTCTGAATTACAAGAAATAACAATGTAAAAAATTGCCAATGTGGTCGATAACCAGTGTTTTTAACGTAGTCAGATTTCTTAATACAAATATACATATAAATTGGACTATTTCCTTGAAATTATGAAAAATAAAAATAGTTAAAAGAATTCACAATTGTTTCTTCAAATTATGTTTTACACATACATATTAATAAAAAATTCAAAAAAATCATTTTTTAGATTGTTCTTTTTTTAACGTAACAGCGTTTAGATAACGCTATTATCCGAAGTCAGAAAAATAAAACAGTGTCGATATAAAAATTAATCGATTGAAATATTTCCCTTTACTCCAATTTTAATTTTTAACATGCGGCTCCCCCCCCTTTTTTGGGGAGGGGGGGGGTCATGTAACAAATTTCCATATAAAGTGTGTGTGTGTTTTATAAAGAGACAATAAAGCTTGTTTTAATTATCGATTGAAAATGTTTGATCCTACTATAATAAAATTATAAAAAAATGTCGATTTGTAGAAAATAATTGATGATAAGAAATGCTCTGAACTTAGTTTCAGAGTATAAAGAGAAGAATAATAGCTATAATTCCTTTTTATTTTTCTATTTTTATTCATGTTTATTTGCTTCGAACGAATAGATGAGTTAAAACAAAGTTAATCCATTTTGCCAGAAAAATTAATTTCATTCTTCCATTAGAATATGAAAACCCTCATTAAAGTATACTATTACTGAATAAAATGCCATTACTAATAAAGAGTTCATCTATTTCGCACTGGATGAACAATAGTCTCCTATTATAGGAAACTATTAATCTGAATGAAAAACGCCATTAAAAGTGAATTTCAAAAGAATATAAACTACGATTAGAAATAAATTTACTAAAAATATCTTTTTTTTCGAATGTTAAGTTTTTACACGTATATTTTGAGAAACGAATACATATATTAAATATTTTGTTACTAATTTTTAAATTCCCTATTTAGTTCAGATATTAAAATCCCCTTTTATGCATACTAATTTAATAAAATTTAGTTCGAGATTTTCCTTTGATCCAGGTATAATGAGTTAGGAAATAATCAAATGATTCATTTCACTGTGATTGTTTTTTTCCCCTAAAAAAGAGAGCAATTTTTAATCGATCCCTTGCCGACTGAAATTGAAGATCTAATAAATTCTTAAACTACTGCATCCAAAGCAAGTCACTACAAGTGAGTGTTTGTAACACTTTGTTGAAGATAATGACTATTAAAATGTAAGTCTTTTGTCGAGGCTCTATTGTTGCGTGGCCCTTTCTTTGCATTATCATTATCCTATCCACTTTTTAGGCTTCTAATTCGGATGTATTTTCGAGAGTTAATCAACCAGAATCAACCCCTCGAACAAGTTTCTCTAACCTTTTTTGTAATTTCCCCTCCCCCCCAAAAAACACAATGAGGATAATCGTTATTATCGCATTGAGATTGCTTATCAACACCTCCATTAACTAAACTTATCAATTACGTGTTCGTGTGCTTTCGGTAATAGTCGGCATGAAACGGAGAAGGTTTCTCTTTGTTGGAAGGGTTCTTTCGTATCCGAGCACGTACGGCGGACGTTGAATGCTCGTAAACGATTATGAATAAATGGGCGATCGAGTGTCTTCGATATAAACGGTCTTAAACGTTTCAAACAATGGCCTCAGGCTCTGAACAAAAGAGTTGGAAACTCTTTGTTTAGATAGAAGCTCGTGACTCTTTTTGTATCTGTTAACGAGGTATAGCGAAGTTAATAGGTAAGGTTATTGTACGTAAAAAAAATATCAAGCACGATCATGTCAGACTTTATTGCTCAATAACGAGTAAAGAAACATCTTAAGTCTTACCTGGAACGTCGAATTTCAGGATTTTGGGGAATTTAACCTCTTACTGCACTTTTTTTACCTTTTTTTTGTCGTATATGTAGTATAGAGGAAGTATTATAATCTTCAAAAAATTCGAATTCGATTCGAATTTGATGAATCTCTGTGTTTCATATCTCTTCAATTCTGAAAAACCACTTTCAGAATTATGCCTTTAAATAGATTACATTCAAAATTTAACAGGTTAGAATCCATGTACTAAACATCATCTGTCCAGTTCAAAGTGTTTTTAAATTATCGCATTTACAAACAGATAGTCAGACAGATGAGAAATAAATATAACCCCGAAATAAATATTTTTCGAATTCAAGCAAGTTAGTTACCAGATGAAACATTTGAACTCAAGATTTTGACTCGAAGAGTCGTCCAAATCTTTTTGACGATAACGCTTCTTCCACTTACTACATAGCTAATAATAGGTTTGACAAAGAATCAACATATTTAAATCTGAATTTAATTTTTAAATGACAATAAATTAGTTTTAAAAGTCACTATGCTCACAAAAACTGTCTTACGAAAAAAATATAAATTACACTTGAAAGTAAAATATTAGATGAAACATAGTACCAGTAATGAAGGCAATAATTATTTCGCTGCAACGAGGAAATATATTGGTGCATAATATACATAAATTATTTAAAAAAACCGGTTAAAAACAAGAAAAATTACAGATAGAAAAAAATATTATTTTAAAGTTTATTTTTTGAAAGTTAAGCTGATATAACTTATTTACATACTATATTATTTCCGAAGTTATCGCGAAGAACATCGAAATTTTTAATTAATTAAAAATTCTTGTTGGAATTTAAAAAATATCATAGACTTATAAATTGACATTTTTCAAACCATTTACATGCAAAATTCGGTAGATGTAGATCAAACGGTCTGCTCTCTGTAGAGTCAATGCATGTGTATGCAACGACACACGCACACAATAATTTATTATTGATAGAAAAAGAGAAAGAGTTTGTAGTAACAATGCATAATAATAATTGCAAATAATTGAGCGTTTCATATTTTCAACTTCTGTCGTTCACTAATCAGATTTAAATAAATCAATTACTAATTTAATAAGTTAATTTATTTTGGATATTTTCTTTCTTACTGGAAAGATTTTTTGTAGAATAGCATTTGTGAATTAGTAACTTTTTTTATTAATCGATTGTCATTCAAAAATTAAATTCAGGTTTAAATATGCTGATTAATTACCATTTAATATAATTTATTATCTATATTTCCATAATTTTCGTTGAAAAATAAAAGTTCAAGCAGTGTAAAATTAATAGTAAGGAACCAGTGGCTGCACCATTGTTTCTTTTAACCTTTTTTAAGATTAGGAATTTACTAATTATCAAAAAAATCAGTTTTTAAATGTTCAAGGGTCAGTCAGTTATTTTAACATTTGCTAATCCTTAATAATAAAACTGCTCTTTTTCTAAAAAGAGAAATATTATTTTTTGATAACATCAGAAAGTAAAAGAAATATAAATTATTTATCTTCTTTACATAATGAAATTTCAACAATAAGATTATTCATCATTTAATCATTTTTATCATCAGTAGAAAAATCATCAATTAATCATTTTTGTCATCAGTAGAAAAATCCTCAGTTAATCATTTTTGTTATTGTAATTTAGAGATTGCAATGAGACAACACTTACAGAAATGGTTGTGGTAGTTTTCCTCCAACCTTACAATAAAGCAAAATCCTAGATTTTCCATTTTCTTATCGCAAATTTTAACGAAGCATGTTGATTTTAATTGCTTGGTAATTAAGTAAATTAATTAATAATCAAATTTCTTTATTTCATGAGATAATAAATAAAATTTTAGGTTTAATGAATTTTTGCTAATAGTTTTTGTATTTGAGATTGGTACAAAATGAGTTCATCCCCTATTAACTTCCATTTTTCAATTCCTACTATTGGTTCACACTCTTCCTATATATTTGTTTATTTGTATATCTTGTTCAAATTTCCAATAATACTCTTTGCTCTTCCACACGAGTTCAAATACATTTTTTAAAACCTATAGTGGATGACCCTGGATGTTAATACAGTTTTTTTTTTCAAATATTAATTCATTCATTAAATTTAATAAATTTTTAATATTAATTGATTACAATTGAATTACAATACTAATTTATTACAACTGAATTACAATACTAATTGATTACAATTGAATTACAATATTAATTGATTACAATTAAATTACAATACTAATTAAAATCAACAGGCAGTAGCTCAATCAGTAAAATGCCAGGATTTCAGTTTTTTTTTTCACTTGAAGGTCAAGAACTCGAGTTCAATGCTTGCGAGGTGAAATTATGGATCACAGCTGCTTCATAAATTAAAAACAAAACAAAAAAAGCGAATAAATACATCAAATAAAAATATTAGTCCTATACCATATATAGAAAGGAAAATGAAACTTCGCTTTCGATTTTGCCACTTAATATTATGATTCTGCCATACATATATACATATTTACATTAATTGTAATTATTTAATAAAAAAGCAATTAAAGTAAAAATTAATTTTGTTGTCATAAGTAGGCATGACTTTAATTTTTTTATTATTATTATTACTTGTTAACTATAAAAGGACGCATTATGAGATGCCATTCAAATTATTTTATGAGCTACGTAAAGCGTCAATGGGACCAGTAGCAAGAAACATGCTTATTTTTCAAACATTCCTCCGATACTAACCTTTCTACCAGAAAAACAAGAATTTGGACACCTTGAAGAGATACTGATACTCTACATTTTTTTCCAACTTTTTTTTATCAGAAAATGTGCAACAAACAAGAATTCCAACATCTTGAAGAGACACTGATACACTTACCCACTTTTTCTATCAGAACATGTGCAACAACAAGAATTCGAACATTTAAAGAGATACTTATACATTAACCCTTTTTTCCCACTTTTCTATTAGAACACAAACAACAAGAATCCCAGTATCTTGAAGAGGCATTGATACACTTACCCTCCCCCCTCCTTTTTTCCCCATAGCCCGAACAATTCGGATGGGTGTGTAATAGAAGAATCGACAAAAAGTGTTAGAAGTTACCTGGAAGTTATCAGGATTTCAGTATTTTTCACGTGAAGGTGAAGAATTCGAGTTCAGTTCTTGCGAAAATTAATTATTTTTTTCAGATACTTAATAATTTTTTGATGATTACTTAATAAAAAGTAACTAAAATAAAATATTTCTTTGCTAACTTAAGTAGGAATTAAACTTTTTATTAAAAAAATTATATTACTTTTAAAAAAAAGCACCTGAAATATCTTATCACTGAAATGGAAAATACTAATAATAAATCTGTCTCTCATCTCGAATGTAAATTCGAACATGTGAGGAAAACACACAAGAAGAACGATATGTTTAGGAGGAATATATCGAAAAATTCTTTTTAAAAAATGCCCCTTTTCCATCTTGCATTGATCGCGTGTACTCAGAAATTCTAGAGGCACAACTGCGCAAAAATGATCCTTATTGGATCCAAAGTGCATAAAATTTGCATTCCATGTTCAGGGAAGAAAAAGCGTCTGCGATTACTTCCTTCATTCAATTTGAAGAGGAATCTGCTGCAGCGCAAAATCAATAACATATTTCGTCGCAAAATGGTCTCGCAAATCCTATCTGACGTACTTACTCACCGCCAGAGACACAGCACAGAAAAAAAATAACAAATAACAGAAAAGAGAAATCACATCATCCCTCGTTTTTGTATAAACCATCCGTTTTCATACCATCATTAGATTTGTGCGTTCGCTAAAAAATTACTCCAAAGGGAATGCACAGTTTGCGTTTCTTCAAATGCCCGAGCTGGTTGGAAAATCAAAAATTCTTCTTTTAGTGAATAATCCTTTTTACTTTTACTGATCTTTATTCTGCATTTTTGAACGGAAAAACTCGATTGATATCGAGAAAGAAGTCTTTTAAGAGAGGTTTGCCGTATCATAGTTCCTTCGATTTTGATATCTGCATAAAATATTCAAAGCTTTTTCAGTCCTTTTTCCAGTTCTGCAATGAAATATTTTATATGCACAAACTAGTGATATTCTACATTTTGGATGCAGACATATTTAGGTTTAAATGACGCAGCCCTATAAAGTAGATATTCGCCATACCACAGTAAGTATTAGCATTCGTCCTGATAAAAAGTTGCCTAATTTAAATCAAATTAAGTGCTCTGTAATATATAATGGAAGTAATGTGAACTTGCATGTCATGATTATATTTTCATCGCAATGATATCTACATTCTTATATATATACATATGTTAATAAAGGAGGTGGAACCAATGTGGCTTCGTATAAGCCACCAATTTAAAGTAGTAATATATACTGCAAAATTATTTTCCTCATTTGAATTTGTTGCATACGAAATAATCACTGAAGTTGATACTCGAAATTTCTAGATACGTAGGCAACGACTTTATGGAACGTAATGATTACGAAAAAAGATTATTTTATGAAAGAAATAAGTCTGTAACCTCAGCCTCTTAACTTGTGCTGTTTCAGATGTGAGATTCATATTAAACTCCAACAAAATGTTTTATATGTTACTTCTCATAACCTAAGCAATTGCACTCAGAAGATCTCACTCGGACATTATTCAAGGCAATATATCATTTTGATATTTAATTATTTTGATTGTTAAAAATATTTATTAAGTGGTTAGAAAATGTAGATTAATTTTTCAATGAAATTCAACTTTAAAAAATTATAATTTTTTTGCAATGCAATACATATATGCTTATATTATATAAGAAGTAAATAATTTTGCATCGGTTTACTTTTGAGAGTGCAAACGAGGAATTATGGTTCCTGACTTGTGCAAGGTCTGAAATTAAACATAACATTAATAATTTTTTATTATTCCTGTTCACAATATGTAAGTTCAAACTTTTGTGTATTCACTTTTTGTTGCTTATCAAATCTTTAATGACCGTTCAACAGCACATGTGTGATAGCCGTAACGATTTTTAGTGGCCGTTTACACAACATGCGTGTGATGCTACAGCCGGAGGTTATGGTATACATTTCCCATGTGGTGTTTGATCATCATAAACAAGATTTTTTTTAAATTAAATTTATAAATACAAAGCCAGACATTGATGAATTTTGACTGAGTAGACGTGCAGCCATTAAAGTGTTAATTATTTTAATTATTGCATTCATCATTTGTGTGTCATCTTACTCATTTTTCAGTTCAAGAGATATATAAAGGGTCAATGGATTCATGTAGGAAATTCGATCAAAGATTCGTCGTGTATATGAACCAGGTGACAGCTAAATCGAAGATGATGACGTTCAAATTATCCCGACAGTAATTTTGTTCTATACTGTTTGCATTCTATTTCAGGATCTTGGGTTCAGAAAATTCTATCCAATTCCAATTAAATCCCTTGGTATAAGCTAGAGTTTGGAAAGGGGATTAAATGCCGTTACCATTACCATATCACGGTGCAAAATTGTGAGTTGCAACTTAAAAGCCTCTACATGCTGCTTCAAAACGAAGTATTAATAAAATTAGTAACCTCGGAAAAAATAAGTTATATTCCATGTTATAAAATATATTTTTGGACTGGTTAGACATTCAGTTTTATTTTGCTTTGAAAGTTGCTACGAAATGCGGACAGGAAATTTGCTGCTTTAAGTACGTTGATTGCAAACGGAAAATGCAAAATACTTCTCACGATGCAGTAGTATCAGATAAATCCTTAGCCTCCATTTTACTTAGCACTTTCTTTAAAAATCGAATTAGAATAGGACCGTTAATTACAGTATTTGATATAAATAATATTAATCGCTTTATTTCAGAACCGGTGCCGTTTAAATATCTTAGGAATTCTGTGCATTCAAAAGTACATTGATTATTTTAAGATAATGCAAGTTGTTTGCGATGCCGTGGATCAAATTGGCTCTCTATCATCTAATTTTTGGTGATAGAGAGCCAATTTGTCCCACGTGTCATGTGAATTTTAGTGTGAACCACATCTTTGTTGAAAGCCCTTCTTTTGATCATCACCATTATCGCCATGTTAAGTCAAATTCTCTTAACCTTAAAAGATTTGATTGGTGAGAAATACCATCCAAATGTTTTTAATTTTTTTAAATCAATAGGGATATTGGTGAATATTTAACACATTTTCTTCTTTCTTGGTTAACATTAGCTTATCACAAGTGTTTAGTGTTTCAAAATCTTTATCACTTTTAATTTAAATGATTTCTACATTTTTCTTTTAATTCAACAAAAGTCTGGCGCAGCTGAGTTGAGAATGGCTCTTGAGCCAATAAATCACAAAATCCAATCCACCAACCAGGAGGATGTCTTAGAAGTAAATAATGATGGGATATACTGGATAATGATACTGGATGCTTGCACTGGGTTTCCGGTTTTTTTCATACCAAAGATTAAGAACATCTAACGTGTTTAAAAGAAACAGAGGGTCGTGGCTTCAGTCTCGTAACCGAAAGATAGCCAGTTCTGTCGTCGTCTCGACCAAAGACCATCATGTTGGCTGATGGCAGTTAGGGCACGTTAAATAGGTCGTGACTACTAAGTCCTCCAAATTCCATAACAAATGATACCTCTGGGGATACTGAATCAGGGATGAATCGGTCTCTGATTTGGATCTAAATTCCGACTTGCGGATGGATGCATGAGTGTATGATTTTCAACCACCCTCTAAAAAGGGTTGCGTCGTGTGTGTTCGAGCAAAGCCGCACTTTCACCTTAACGGTGCTCGTTAACAACGAAAGGCACACATTTCTGCCTTTATTCGAAAGAGCTACTTCTCATTCGGCTTGGTATGGCCAAGTGACATTAAATAGAACAGAACAGAAACAGATGAGACAGACAAAAAATGCAAAAGACCCCTAACCCCAGGAAACATTTTATTAACTTAACATCTGTCGTCGAATTTTTCACCTTCTCAACACTTCCATCCTTCTTCAATCGAGATTCCCACAGTAATCCCCCTCCCAATCCCCTCCCATCCCTTCGAGCTTGGCTACTTTTCTCGGCGGGGGCAGGGAGGAGGTAAACTCATGGAAAAACTTACCAAAAAAACTTATCCAAAGCTCATCGGGGGGTCAACCAATGAGCTTATTTGTTGACCTTCGAGGAGAGCCACAATGGGTGAGCCGGAGGGGGCGATCGCCGATTTTTGATTCGGGCATGTAACAAGTTCAAGTGCAACATTAGCACGCTGTGAAAAAATATAAATGACAAAAAGGAATAGAGAGATACTGAATGAGAGATGGAAAATACAGGATACCGGGTGGTTAATCAGCGGAATAGTGTACTAACAGCTAGAAAATTGTGTATGAATTCTTCGGAATTTTTCGCAGTTCTTCTTTATATCCCTTTATCCAGCTTCTCTTCACAAACATAATGCTTTGAATCCAAAATATATTATGACAGTAATAAAGTAAATGACTTGGATTTTTCAGAATTTTCTGTTATAGCAAGATTTTTACTCTCCCGTTTATCAACTGTTTAAAGAGAAATTATTGTCATCTTTCATACAATTTCAATTTTTATGGTTTAAAAAAACCTTCAGTCCTTTTTTTTTTTTGTGGTGGTGATAATGGTGGGTATTATATCTGTCAGTTTGCATATGAGTTCCACTCCTACCAATTCTATTTGTAGTAATGTAGTGTCAAAAAATATAAGCTGTGGATTTTGATGAATTTACTCATTTTACATCACCCTGAATCAGAATAAAATTATTTTGCAAATTTTGTCGGTGAATACAATGACACAAAACACGTAATCGTTTATAAAATTTGAATTTGAATTTTTATGGTTTAGAGAATCCTTGGGTCCTTTTTTTTTTGGAGGGGGGTGGGGTCATAAACTCTAGTTCGTAAATGAGATCCACATCTATTTGTTACTATACTTCTTTTCGAATTATATCAGTGAATTTGTACATGGATTTCACTCCTCCTAGTTTGCCCTTAGAATATTGTTATCTCTAACTAATATAAGCTGTAGATTTTGATGTATCTACTCATTTTACATCTCCCTGAATAGGAATACATTTTCTTTGATAACTTTGCCGGTAAGCACAATACAACAAAACAGGTAATCATTTATAGAATTCGAATTTATATGGTTTAGAAAATCCTAAAGCTTTTTGGGGGGGAGGGAGGGAATCATATCTCCTAGTTTGCAAACGAGGTCCATTTCTGGTAGTTACTAAACTTCTTTTAGAATTATCTCTGTCAGTTTGCATATGAACTACATTCCTGCCAATTCGTAAATAAAATATTGTTATCTTCAAAAATTATAAGCTGTAGATTTTGATGAATCTACTCATTTTACATCTCCCTGAATCGGAATATATTTAATTTGCAAACTTTGTCAGTGAACACAATGAAATAAGAGAAGTAATCTTAATAAAATTTGAATTTTTATGGTTTAAAAAATCCTCGGGCATTTTTTTTAGTCGGGAGAAGCGGATACGATGTGAGTTTGTATATGAGAATCATCTCCTGCTGTTAGTATGCGTTCTTTTGGAATTTTAGTCGTAAATTTGCATGAGTTCCATTCCTACCAATTTTAAATATAAAGCATTGTAATTGCAAAAAAGGAAGGCAATAGATATATAATAAGCTATAAGCTACAGAATATAAGCTTTTAAAGAATTTACTGATTTCAAATTCTTATCGAAATCAAATAAATATCGGATTTTATCGGAATAAAATTATTTTGGCAAATTTCGTCAGTGAAACAAGAATTCAACAAGATGAAATGTGTATTATCATTTTGATAAATTTGTAGACCTCTGTAAATTTTATGCGGAAGCTGTCTACGTCAGGTCTATCTGTTTAATCACTTACGTGGAATCGAGAATAGTAAGCTAAAAATATAAAAGGTAAGATAATAGTATACTGTTTTATTATTAAAGTTGCTCGCGTAAGTCAGATTTAGGGGGAAAAAATCCGTTTCGGATATGAACGGGATAGTTGAAATAGAAAGGGTTTCAAGTAAAAGAAATTTGATATAAAATCATGTGACCAGAAGTACAATATATCAAGTGGCAAATCTAAATGATCAGAAACAAGATGCTCAAAACTTGTGTCTAGTTTTGTTATATGACGAATCAGAAAATGCACACATTTTAAAATATGAGAGAAATCGAGAGAGTACTTGCTTACTGATTAAATGGTACATAGGTGATGACAAGTAAGAATAAGTAGGAAACAATGATGTATTGTAACGTTCAATTGTCACATTCATGATAAGCAACATTGTGTCACCACTAGTTTGAACATTCTATTGTTAAATGCCTCCAGATTTCCAGACAAGGGATCTTCTTATCGCCGAGTGTCTTCGCATCTGGTCATTAGTGATGTCAGCTGAAGGAACACACGTGGGTTTCATCGTTTAAGAGAAACTTATTACACTGTCAATTGAAAGGAGTGTCAACCCATCTGGATGCCAGAGGTTTAACATTGTGAAAGGACTATCATAAACACTCCTTTCACGTTTTCCAGTATCCATCATTTATATTCATTTCTCTCTCCAGACTGGAGCTACTAATGAGGGCATTTTGTTGAACAAGTATTGAGCGATAGAGAGCTCACATGGATCAATGGGAATTGAAAGGTGGAAATTAGACAGCGATAAAATGCAGGGATTTTTTAAAGTAGGAGAGAAGAGACTTTTTGGATTGTGGACTGGCATTACGCTCTACCCTGGAATAGCCGTACTGTCTAACAACCTGTTAGTCAATACGGCTACAGTTTTTGGTGGTGTTATTTCTCCGTATTGATGGAGAATTCTTTATTATTAAAATATTAACTCAAATATTTTAACCTAAAATAGAACAAGTTATACTTATGTAAATATATAGTTGTAAATAAAAGAATTGCCTGAAGATCTACTTTCTTATTTGATCGGTCAGGATCAAGACATTACAGTAGTATGAAATTTAATAGCCAACTTGTTTAAGATCATTCTCTATTATCAACGAAAAATGACTATAAAAAACCCTAAATAAAGCTTTTTATAAAAACTCATTTAATAATGGTTTTAAATTTAGTCACCTTTGCTTTATTATTAAGATATGCTCTTTCGATTAAAACATATTAAGTTTTTTGTTTATTATTATTTTTTGTTAATATTTCATCATCTTCAATGTACCAAAAATAACTTTAACACGTTCTCTGCCATGTTCCTGCCAGTGATTTGAACTATTGTCAATGAAATATTTACTTCTTTACTATCTCGTAGTTGTAGTAAAGAAGAGAATATCAAATTAAATAGTAGGTGTGAATCACGAGCTAGTCACAAAGTGAAAAATGTGTTAACATAAGGAAATGTAAAGTAAACACAAGTTGGATGATAGGGCATTAAATATTTTAAAGGAAATTTGCAGTTTTAAAGGAATTATATTTATACTGAAAGGGCGAAAAATCCGTGTGATGCATGTTATTTCAATTTGAAGTTATAGCTGCTAAATCCGTTCAGCTAACACTATCCTGCACTTATTTATGTACTGCATATGTCTAACGACATCTTTATTTCAGAAAGAATCCCATTTAGAACTGAATAATTCAGTCATAATTTTGATTCAAATAAGCCAATTCTCAACACATATTCTTCAGATATGAATTTTTTAAATAATTTTTTTCTGGACTTTTGTACAAATGCAACCCTTTTTTGTTTATTACCTCATTGTTTAAGGAAGACCTTTTGTTGTTTTTTCCAATGATTAGTTGAGTTCAAAATTTTATTATTAGTCAATAAAACTGTTGATAATTATTCAAAATTATTAATGTAATAATTTTGATGTCAAGATCAGATGTCAAATTTCGCATATCTAGCTTATTGCGTTTCTTACTTATCATATCTCCATCATATAAAAACTATCTTGTCAGACAGATGGATAATCAGGAAATTCACAATTTGTCCAAAATTTGAAAGTTGCACAGTTTAAAACAAATATTAATATAGTTCTTTTATTTTATATTTGAATACATGAATGAAAGGCAACCCTTCTTTTGAGGGATTTGTTCCAAATTGAATATTGATCTTCAGTTTTATTACAGGAACCATGCATCAATTTCATTCGTTTAGCTAATTTTGAATTACAGCATGCATAAAATGGCATAATTCCAAAAACTTTTCCAGATTCAAGTATTTAAAACTAGTAAATTAATTAAATGTTTGTAAAAATAGTTTTTTCCTTCTCCACATTTCGTATAACAAAAAAGTATAAAAAGAAAACCACAAAGAAAAAAAATTATCGACCCAAAAATAAACAAATGAATTACTTGTGGCAATATTTATAATTGTAAAAGTAATTTTGACTCAGAATTGGTTATTTTTTCTTTATTCATTCATTATATATTTATATATCTTGTTCAAATTTTTAATGATTAATAAAATACTTACCATTCATTCACTCTAGTTCAAATACATTTTTTTTTGTAGTGAAGTAAACTTGATGCTAATACAGTTTTTTTTTTTTCAGATACTTTAAATTGAGTTTTAGCAGTTTTTAATGGAAATCGAAATCAACAAGCAGTAGCTGAATCAGTTATATGCATGGATTTCAGTATTTTCCACGTGAAGATGAAGAATGCAAGATCAGTTCTATCGAAAATCAATAATTTTTTGATACTTAATAATTTTTCTGTTAATTATTTAATAAAAAGTAACTGCTATAATTTTTTTCCTTGTTGATCTAAGTAGGAATTGAAATAAATATTTTTTATTACTTGTTACTATTTTTATTTGAGAGATAGAGGCAAAAACTATCTCTTTCACCTAAGTATGATTCTATGTTTTATTACTTGGCTCATAATCTTCACCCTTTCGCATCAACTAGGAGTCAGTCTTGAGCGATTCACTAAATTTTTAATTTGCTATAAAGTGAAATTATTAAGTAATTTAAAATTCAAAAAATCACTTAATTACGCATCTATATCATAACACAAAATATTAATAAATGATCCAAATAGAATGTTTTCACCTAAACAAAGAGTTAAGTAAATACGTTAAACAATGGGTCAAAAATTGGTTTCACGATTTTCTTATATATATAGATAGATAGATCAATTCGCATTTAAATTTCGTCGAACTTTTTGATTTTTTGATCCCCATGAATTCATTTTTGGATTCACAATAATTTCTTTTCTCATCCCACAATAACATCGTACCATTTCTATCAAATTCTAAACCTTGTTAACCAACAAGGTTTGTTGTTACCAAGGCCGTAAAAGCGGGAAACTCCAACAAAAAAAAAAATCTCAGCTTCTCCCTGTGGGATCGGATTATTAGTAAATGTTCCATTTAACCTCTCAAAGACGCCGGCTACTTTTATGACGATCTTGAAGCACCCCACCCGATGATCTGGGGATGCTAAACGTTCTTTAATATCTCATCGCGCCACTTCACCCCCGCAGTGCAGCGATTAGCAACGATTTAATGGGACCCCCCACCATTCCGGGCCCACAGCACAGGCCTCATTAGAAGAATGAAACGTTTAGTTGTTGGGCAAATCCATACCGCAATGAATGGACTAATAGGCACCCAACCGACCCAAAGTGAACCAGTGGACCTTTTCATAGAAGTGGAACGCAAACATTAAACTTTCGGTTTCGTTCTTCGATTCACGGAACGGGAGTTTAATAGGAGTTCCCCAGTGATTCTAGACAAGATTTATGTGCTGCACGATCGATATCAAAACAATCTTGGTGATGAAGGAAAAAAAAAATAAACCCGTTTTCTGAACCAAGTCTATCAAACTTCTATTGCTTTCTTAAATTTTTTTTAATGGTAATTTTAAATGAGGTGGAAAATGTCTTCTCTGTTCTAAGGGATATACCAAAATAAATGCAAGATTTGAATTTGCTACCATTCGCATTCGCGCAGTAAAGTGTTGGTAATGATATTTAAAAAAAAAAATGTCTCGTTTTTCATACCCCATTTTGATAGGAAAAATATTGTTTACAGTGCTAATATATTATTAAGAGTTAACACAAGTTAAGACCTTATCACACGGCAAAATATCATCGGCATTTTCCCTCAGCAAACGACTACGAAAGTGACGTTACTTGTCTGATGTCACTTCAAAGTTTCACATGATTGGTTGAATTTCGTTTGTGGACAATATTTCCGACGGCATTTTCTAGCTGGTTAGAAAAAGGTGTCGATATGAAACTTGCTTGACCTGTTCTGAGGGTAGAAACGGAAAATTGCTGACTGAAAGTGCAGACGATATTTCGCCGTGTGATAAAGCCTTTAGGGAAACAACGCAGGAATCTTATAAAAGTATTTACTTATTGGACATCTTTCTAGACTTACGCGGAGCGTGTGAAAGTTCTGTATTCTCTGCGTGTGAAAGTAGAGAAATGGAATCGGATCAGAAAAAAAGATAATATTTTAGAATGGCTAAATTAGGATAAGATTTTAGTTTTATATTTATATATATACGGAGAGAGAGAGAGAATATAGAATCGCAAAGTACGCTGGATAGGATTTTGCATGGAATAACACATAAGTCAAATGGTCTCCACAGCTACGCTAGCACATACACGCTCTTCCATTGAAATTTTCCATGATCATTTTGATTAAATGTGACAAAATATTGTTGATGCAGTTTTGAATTTTCTCTTTCATTGTACATGTACCTTAGACTTTTTTTGTATAGGCCTTTGACTTCAAATAACCCTATAAAAAATCCAATGGTATTAAATCCCACGATATAGGGGTGCTGATTCTTAGAATACAGAACTATGGCCGTCATACTTCCCTTTTTTTAAAAATAGTGTTCAGCAACGGAAACATGCTGCTCTATCGTAACACTCTCTATTTTTTTAAAAATTAAACCTAAGCTATCAGATGTTTTTCTAGTAGGGCTGCTTTTTTACGGCTTCGAATGATCGTTTCTAGATCTGTTATACATCTCAAAGTGACATACAAACTTAGAGCAACTTTCCATCTACTAGAGAAAATTTTCAAGCTCCAACACGCGAAAAAATACCACAAAAAGCACCATTTTTTTTTATATGAGTTCTTCCTATAATTACTATCTTAGAAAGTACAAGATATGTAAAGTAATTAAATTATATACATATCAGCCATCATAACCCAGCATTCAAAATTGCATTTCTTTCACAGAAAAAAAAAATAACGCTATTGTATCATATTAACGAACCATTTCCCGAAAAGCACATTAAAAACAAGAAACGGGTAAAAAAAATAAAATTAATGTGGGAAATTGAGAAGACGACAACTCTTTTGCCAACTTTTTTTTTTCGACTCATTTTTTTTATTGACAACATTCCTGTTTTTATCATCGCTCGGCTCCGCCCAGAGATTGAACACAAAGCTCAGGTTTTTTCCACAAGCTTCAAGAAAAAGCTACATTTTCGCTGCCAAGTCAAGCAGAAGAAACGCAGTTCTATTAGTTCCAGCAAGAGGACTGCTACGAAAATGTGAGAAAATCTACGAGCAGTAAATTTCAGCGCTCTCAAATGATAGAGCAATTGTTATGATACAGACTATGATACGCCTAATCAAATAAATAAAATGTAAAACGTATCAGCGATAAAAAAATGATGACAGAAGAAGAGAGAAAAAAATAAGTACATATTGCTCAAAAGTTAGCCGGTTTGTATGAGGAGCAGAGGAAGCGTTTCATTATGTATAACGTTGTATTATATTTGGCAGCATCTGACTGATGCGATTTAATAGTTTCTTTGTGACTGATGCTTTGTTTTTATTTTTATTCTCTATGTATGATTTATAATTATTAACAGAAATTGTTTATAATTATGTTAATTTTGAGGTGTTTTATTTTGATTTATTCGTTTTTAATCAAGCTTTGCGATTTTCTTATTTGACAACAATATTGACTAGAATATTATAACGTATATATATTGAAAAAAATGGACAATTTTGAGAGAGAGATTTCAAATGTTTAACTTCAAGGACATTTCCATTTTATAACATGTTGAAAGAAAGTTATTGGAAAAGAAAGGAAATTGTTAAAATATTTCTTTAGCGGGAAAACTTCTACATTTACAATTGATTGGAACCGTAATCATTCCGGAAAATTGAAAACTCGGATAAGAGAATCTCCTTTCATGTTAGCATGCCTTCCTTCCTTTCGAAACTAGACATTAATCATGATTTCGGTTTTTTTAATGCTGATCAACTATTTAAATAAAAGATAATTTCAGTGTAATTTTTGGATTTTGGTAATATGGATTAAATTTTTTAAATAAAGAAATAGGTTCAAAAGAAGATAATCTTATTTCGCAAATTTGCAGTTATATTTTTTATTAATAGACACATAAAATCATTATGATTTCACTTCAAGTTCTCTGTTCGTGTTATGCATTAAACATATCCTTGCTTTAATATTGAGTTCCTGGTACTCTTCTTTGAACGTTCGTGACTGTAGCTTCTACACACAATTTTTGAGTAAAACAAAATTTTTGTGATTTTTTTTTTTTTTTTTACAATTCAGTAATTAGTGAACGCGACATTTTAAGTTTGGGGAATAGCACTTGTGTTCATTTTCAAAAGAGGTCAAAGCTTTTAAATGTGTACTCAGTTATGTTCATTTTACATCAGTGGTACAAAAATAAACGAACTATAATATCTTTCTAGAAAACTGGGAATTTCGTGGACATATGACACGGCTAAATTATAACTATTCTTAAACACTCAATTATCCTTTCAATAAACCTTATTTGGAACATTTCTATACGAAGAAGGAAACTGAAATACGCATTGCTGGATTATGCTTTAATGTTTTAGAACAAAGCCCTCTAGATTATCTAGGTAGTGTTTCCAGTCGTGCCTTTTTAAATAGATATTATTCCAAGAAATTTGTATTAGGAAATTTCAAATATTATGCATTATGCGAATTAAAATATCTGCATTCAATCGTTGAATGTCTTTCTTCTATTTGATTGGATTAGCGCCGTTTTTGTTTTAATAACTTTTGATAAGATTAATCCCATAGCCTATTCCATCGAAACATATTCTGCTTAGATAACATAAGAATAAAAATAATTTATCAAAGGTGCCAGAAAAAAAATCCATTTACTGTCTAGTTCGAATTAACCAAATTTTACTGTATTAGAAAGTTCACAATAAAAGTTCTTTTCTTATTTAAAAATGAATATTTTTTTTCCTCATTCAATAGTTGAATATTCTTCTTCAAGTTGATTTGATTACCGCTTTTTTTTGTTTAGTTTGATAAGATCAATTCCATAACCAACATCATCGGAATAGATTCAGCTCAGATAACTTGAAAACAAAAATATTCTCCACCAATTTTTACTGGACTTTTCTCTATATGCTTGATACTTTTTTTCCTGCTTCATGAATTTTACAGTTCTGCTTGTGACACCGAAGAGGCGAACAGCAGTGACTTGTCATCGCGATCATTATTTACAAAAAACTCGCACTGATTTTATCTACATATTTATAATGCAGCTCTCAGCTTCGTCTTTTCCACAGTTGAATCGTCAGGTCTGGATATCTGCTTCTTAGATAATACCTTCTTATCATTCAATTATGCGTCAACAAGATGCGCAGTTCCGCTGATTTTCAAGATGTTACGTAAAAACACAGATGTCAGTGTATGTGTCATATTTTATTTGTGTTGGTGAATATTTTTATTAAAAGTAACAAAAAATATATTTTGTCACATTAGTGACCGTTTGAACACCTTACGGATAAAATGGTATTATTATAAGGCAGAAAAAAATATCATGCTTGTTAGAAGAATTGATTTAATAGAAATTGCAATAAAAAGAGGAAAAATTGTTTTTAAGTTTGACATTTTCCTTTTGGAATCATCATTCTTGATACTAATAGCTCTTAACAATGGAGTAAATAGCAAAATGGGTACTAATTTTATATGTTAATGTCTCTCTTTTATAACTAAATGTCTCTATTGTAATTCATTTATAAGGATATAGTTTTCATTTATAATAGTTTAACTTAAATTTTAAATAAACCGATAAATATAAAAGAGTAAAAAATAGTTGTCATCAAAAATTTTATTTTGGTTGATTCATTTTGATTCATTTTTCTATTTGGCAACACTATTCACTGGAATGAATGTCATAACCTCTTTTATCCAATTCCTACAAATAGTTCACACTCTCCATGTATATGTAATTTTTTCAAATTTTCAGTCGTTAATAAAATATTTCTTATTCATCCACTCAAGTTCATATACATTTTTTAAATTTGAAGCGAATGACACTTGATGTTAATACAGTTTTTTTTTTCAAATATTAGTTCATTCATTAAATTTAATTGATTTCTAATTCTATAAATAGAGTTTTAGCAATGTGTACTGAAAATTGAAATCAACAGGCAGTAGCTTAATTGGTAAAATTCAAGGATTACAGTATTTTTCACTAGTAGGTGAAGAATGAGAGTTCAGTTCTTGCGTAAATCAATAATTTTTTGGTACCTTTTTAATGATTATTTGATAAAAAGTAATTGGTAAGAAGTAGAAATTGAATTTAATTTTTTAATATTACTTGTTTTCTTATATTTGTAATAATAATGAAAATATTCGAGATCGAGATTTCAATTCGTCATAACATTTTAGATCTACTTGATTTCGGAAAAGAGAGAAAGAGAGAAGGGGGAAAGCATTTTCTACTTTGACTGATTGAAAAAAATTCAAACGAAACGCTTATGTATTAACAGATTTTTTTATTTTCTCTTCGACTAAAAGCTCAAATTATACAGGAGCTTATAAAAAATTGAAGAAATACATTACACAATGTAAAACACGTCGTAAAGTTTATATAATAATATGAATTATATGACTTTCAAAATTTGAATATTAAAAATATTTTGCCGTTGAAACGATTAGGAGCCTATGTTATCTAAAATATTTCATTCAAAATTTTATCAAGTAACCCCTTCAAATCATAGCCAAAGGTAGCTAATCAGTAATAACATTCATATGGAATACTGAACAAAACATTGTACATTTACAGTTATTGCATTTGTTTAAGTGCAAATTGTTACTTTTATAAGGGTATGTTGCTTGTAGGAAAATATTAAATAAGATTGTAAGATGCAATTAAATAAGACTGAATTTTGAAAAATTAAAATTCTCTATGTATTGAACTTTTTTAATGAACTTCGAGATTTCATCAGAAAACCAGCTTCTTTTAAATAATGAAATGTAAAAAGCAGAAATGAAATAAAATGCAAATGAAAAATTCTAAAACTAGGGTTCATACAGAAAACAGTTTTTGAATTTCATATTTCAAAAAAAAAAAAAAAAAAATGCCGATTTCGAAAATTTATCTGTTACTGAAAGTTTTGATACGATTTCTCTTAAACTACTCATTTTCACTTTCATAAGATTCAATTAAAAAATATGGGAGAGGGGGAGGGGAGAATATCCTGGCGTTTCTTCTTTGTCAATCTATAATTTTTACATAATAATAGAAATTATTTCAATTGATTTTATTAATTTAAAAATCGGTTGACAAATGTGACTAATTTACTTTAAAAACCCATTTAAAAAAAAAAACTTGGTTTAAAAAATTATCAAACCCTGCCTGAAAACTGTATAAACAAGTAAGCCTAAAATGTTTTTACTTCATGATATTTTGAATTAAATATTTGAAATCTCCTTTAATTTTTTTTTTAAGCTGCCACAAAAATGTTTTTAACACATCAAAGGCGGGAGTCGTAGTACTACGATTTATCCTGCGTTACTTAGCATACTTTCGTCAAGATCCCCCGCCTTTAATGTGTTAATATTGTATTAATATTTTTGTGGGATATTCGTATTGTAGCTTCTAAGGACTTTGCCAGAAATTTCAAAACAGGAGTGATAAATTAACGTTAAAATATTTTAGTAGATTTTTTTTTTATTTATACTGTTGTAATTAGAGTTGCTTGTATTTGTTGAGGCTCCCATTATTTCCATGCTTTAGAAAAATAATTTTATTTACAACTTAACTAAAGAATTTAAATATTTGATTTTTACTGTGAGCTTCACCAAGTCAGTGCGCACGAGATCATTACGAAGAGGGGAAAAGAGAGAGAGAATAGAAATTTTAGAAGCATACCCGGATGATATCACGGCGTGGCAATTACGTCACACACAACTTCGAAAGAGTCTGTAGTTTAGAGTTATCTGATATGATTTATGATAGGTATATATGATTTATGATAGATATATATGATTTTTTGATAACGATTGACTAGAATACTAATCAAAATATCTCAATTTTGACTCAAATAGAAGGAAATAGCTAACCTTATTTGATATGAATTACATTCTCATATGAAACTATATCAAAAGTAAGAAGTAAAAAATAAATGATTCATATGTGTTGTTCTTTTAGTATTAGAGTCATGTATAATAATAGCTATACATTTCATATGTTTTACTACAATTTTATAATGAAGTACAATAATGCAGTATTTTTAAAATCCCATTATATTCTTAAAAATTATATTTCAAAAAATATTATAAAAAAATTATTAAAAAAATATCGTTTTGCTCAAATTATTTTAATTTAAAATATTATATTGGTTAATTGGTACTTTTTCATTTTTATCTCAATTTTTTTTTAAGTTTTTGATTGCATTCCTCCTATTTTTCATCAATATTAAGAAAAATAAACTCATTTATGTCTTAGGAAAGAAATTCCTAAGGAAAATGGAGCTGCAAAAAGAATAAAGTAGAAAAAAGAAAAATGGGCCAAATTTTGTATGCATTTGAATGATCTTTCATTTTATTCGCTTAGAAGTTGTTTTATGTCGGCTCTTTTAAGAAAAATTTAGAATTGATGTTTTGCTTCGGAATTTTTTTTTTATTTTTCGATTTTAAAATTCAACATCAGGGTTACAGATATATAACAAAAATTGTAAAATGATGATAAAAACAAAAAAAGCATAATTTTGTAGGAATCACGATTTGTAGGATGCACAGAATTCCGCTGTTATTGATTATATTGAATTAATGAATAATCCTCAATTATTTTCTGCAAATACTAAAGTACTCAAAATTTTCTAAGTACAATTATCAAACGAAATTTCATTCTGAAGTAAGTTTAGCATTCCTTATAATAGTTTCCGGTGGCAAATCAAAACAAAGAAGAAATTATTTCGAAAATAATTTTCCATTTAATAGAGAGAAAGAAAAAAAGAGAAGAACATTGCATTGAAGAACTAAAAGAAATTAATAAAACAAAATTAAATTTAAAAAATTAGAAATCTTAAAAATTTGATAAAAAAATATTTTTCTTTGTGATAGAGGTTACTCATCTTTCTTGAAATAAAAATTCTTATCTACTCGTCAGTGGCGATAATTGATACGCATTGAGGTTAGTTATTTCGTTTTCATGTATAATATTTTTTATTATAATTTAATTCCACATTTATCTATTTCAGAATAAAGTTACTTAATAGTATGAACTTCCATTTTTTTTATGTGCTTTACAATTTTTTCAAACAGACTATTTTTAAAAACCAATGTACTCTTATTTTATTTATTTTCTATGAAATTAAATCCTTTAATAATCAAAAATTGCTTTAAGATTTGTTTATTGGTTAAATTTGGATTGACTTTAAAATTCGATTATTCGGTGTAGATATATTTCTTCAAAATTTAATCGTTGAGTAAATTTACACTAAGTATTCAAATTTGATCGTACAGTTAAATGTTCATTTTTGTGCTCACTGATATCTTCATAATTTACCCACTAAACTAATTTGAGCTGAATATTGAAGTTGAGCAATCAGAATAAAGATTTTTGCGTATATGATAGCTTCAAAATGTGCTCACTTATTATGTATATGTCCTACATTCTTCTCTTAGTAAATATGTGTACATTTAGTACAAATCTAATCCGTCGCTAAAAAAGATGCAAGTCAATGTTAAAATACTGTTTAAAAAATAGAAATGGATTCAATGAACGAACAAAATTATAACTCTTATTCTAAGTGACTGAAATTCGCATAATTTCCTCCTGAGTTGCACTCCATGTTCTACCGGAAAAGGACACCTGCATTTAAATAAACATTTTTGAAGAAATCGTATTAAAACTCCAGTTGACCAAACTAAACAGAAATTAGGACATGCGAAGAATTAGATATTTGAATAAAACTCAAAACAAAACAAAAATCCCATCAGTTATAAAAAATAATTTTTTAAAAATTAATTTTAACAAACATACACTGTAAAAACAGCTACAAATATTGTAAAATTTACATAAGGAACAGTGGAATCAATTATTTATAATCCTTCAAAATATGCGTAATCATTAAAATCCCATTTGAAGAAAATGTATAATCCGTATGTGTTGCTAAAAATAGCCTATATATATCTATATAATTACATTACATTACATTCAAATAGCTACAATTCAGTTGTACTACATATTCTTCTCATTTCACATTTGTCACTTACTTTAGTGTTGGAGTTTTACGTTTTAATTTATGCGCCCGCCGTGTGACGAGGTGGCCGAGCGGTTAAGGCGATGGACTGCTAATCCATTGGGCTCTGCCCGCGTGGGTTCGAATCCCATCCTCGTCGATTATTCGTTTTACAGTTTTTTTCCCAGTTACAGTTCTTTAGAAGCTTATTTGGTATTAATTGAAGGTGGTTTTAATGCATACAGAAATATTATTCGAAAGCGGATTATAGCTTCCTAATTACCTGTCTATAATTTTCAACACTTTTCTCTATGAAGGTATTTATTTGAGGTATTATTATTACAAAAACTATCCAAACATTCATCTTGAAAGAACATTTGACCTCATAAGTCGCAGTTTAAAAATAATATTCCAGTTTATAAACATTATCATGTTAAAATTGAAATTGTATAAAAGCCATATTGTTTCAAGCGCAGATGTTCCTCAACATAAGTGGGCAAAAACAAAAATACAATGTGCACTGAATTATTTAAAATGAACTGAATCATTCTCTGGAACTAAATCATAAAATCGTTTTCTGAAACAATCAATTATATTTTGTCATTTGAATGCAAATTCGATATGAATTTTAAATAATAGAAAACTAAACACAGTGGAATCTCTTTTAAACACCATCAACAACAACTCGACGCTATTAAATATAAATAAATAAATAATATATATATTTTTTGAATAATTGAATATATTTTTCTATAATTTATTTTTTATAACTTGATAATGTGTTTTGTCTCATGTCTTTTTTTAAAGAACTTTATAATGACTATTTGTTAAAATTACAACAGGCATGTTTTCGATCTATCGGCCACAGTAAAATAGGTAATAAATTGGTATTGATTATTTTAAATTAAAATACATACTTTTCATTCGCCCATTCGAAAAGCTCCGCACATACATCACGATTCGTTTATTTCATTAAAACAGAGGTGAGAGGAAAGTTAAAAAAGGGTAAAAGATGTTTGCATTGAAAAATAAAAGGAGTCCAGATATTTTTCAATTTCATCAGTTTTATTTCTATACAATTTAGACTCTTGTTTGTAATAAAAAAAATCTATTATTTTTAAGAATATTTTTAATGACTTTTCTCTTAATTTTAATAAAGGCTTTTAATAACACAATAACTAAATAAATTTTATGCCGAAATAGCTAAGATCTAAGACTAAGGTTTGTACAAAAACTTACATCCCAGAAAACCGGTTTTCGAATTCCATATAACTAAAAAAACCTGCTCTAGCCGGTTTTTGAATTTTTTGTCAAAAATATGGAATAAAGAAAATATATTCTTTAAGTTATATAAGATGAAAAATTAAAATAAAAATTGAAATGAATAGTAAAATTTTTCTCTCTCTAAATATATAAATTAAGGATTATTTACCCCAAAAAAAGAAAACTGAAAAACAAATTTTGAATATTTATATTGTTTTATATTAATTTCTCGTCAGAAAATATGAGCAAAAAACAGAAAATATGGACTGAACGGCGGCTGGGTCATTTTTTATTTTGAAGGCAACTGGATAATGTGGCCTAAAGTTGAAAATATTCACTCACTAGCTACCCAGCTTGTTTTTATAATTTTCATGGCATCAAATAACAAATCCAAGTCTTTTTTCTTACCTTAGTCGTTGTCTTAAATAATGAAAATTGAGCTTTCAGTGTTTTTGGATTCGTAAGTTTTCCTTCAAGGACTTCAAGAAAGTTATAAATTAATTTTTCCATGATTTCTTTTAAAAAGGTATTACCATGATGAGTAGTTTCTTCAATTAGCTCTTCAACAGAATCGGTTTTCACATAAGAATTTGGAAATACCTTTTCCGATTACTTAATAATTTCGGTTTTTGAATCTAAAGAAAGTACACCAGACTTTTTTGGCTGAGCTAGAAATGTTTTGTGGATTTTGCATTTACATCAAAAGAGTTGATAATTCTACTTGTCTTCTTTCTTGAAATTCCAATTTGAGTGCAATTTTGAATTCCAGTTTCTTTTTTTAATTTTTTTCAATTCCAATTTAATAATTTTATCGTTTTTTTTTTAATTATTTTTTTATGAAGAATTGAAATATTTAGGCTTTCTTGAAAACCGGATTTCTTACTTTAAAAACTGTTTTTTTTTAAACAGGGCTTGAAAGACACAAATCTATTAACACTTCAGAAAGCGCAAATTTATTACGAAATACTGCACCTGAATATTCAACTTGTTGCCATGATTCGCTGTACTATAAATTATTCAAATATCAAGTTAGTTTTCCAAAAATAATAATTTTGCATAAAATTTCTTCCTCCCTACAGATTTCTGAAAACAGTTATATCTTAGAAAAATATTTTTATTTTGTGCTTATATCATAATTATTTATGCCCAAATATGCTAAATATTACAATAATTTAACAATTTTTAGCCATCAATAACTTATCCTCGTTTTCTGCCGTCAGTTGGCTGGAAAAAAACTCCTCTAGAAAATAATTAATTAAAAATTAATGAATAAAAACATTTTGATTGTTCTTTTTAAAATAAAACATAAGTTCCAAATAGTGACTTCAAGAAATTTCCAATGGATAACGGAATTAGAATGTTCCACTTAGTAATTTTAGTTTCAATATTTTTTCAGGAAAAATGACTAAAAAATATTCCGTAAATCGAAGAAATTCTTAAATTTTACCAGCAAAGTGAAACAAATTTCTTCAAGAAGACAATTGTTTGGTCTCTTTGATGATGCACAGATTGGAACTTTAGAAAATATTTCCTTATTCATTATCTAATGCATAATAACTTAACTACTAGTCAAATTCGTTTATTTCAAATCTTTTTCATAAACTTTGAATGATTTTTACATCAAGAAAATTACAGGTATCATTAAATTAGCATGCCAACCTATGAGTATTATCATTCTAAAATACATTATTATTCTTTCCAGAAATGTATTTGAATTAGAATAAGCTAATATTTGTCCTTTTATCTATTTGTACGATAAATTAAATAATTTGGAACATTTAGGGAAAATAAAATATGTATATTCCTCGACAATATTTATCCCCAAAAGAACTAAATGAACGTATGATAAACGTATATCAGAAGTCTATCAAGTCGTGAAGTCGCCAACACAGAAAATGCTAAAGTAAAAATAAATAAATAAATAAGAATTTAAAAAATGTAACAAAGAGGCATAGATTGTCTTTGTGACTAGAAGAATCTATATGCTTTAAGGCATCCTATGGCGATATGTAAAGTGATCGGTCAGGTTTGATCAACGACATCAAATTTATGATATACGACTTTTGACACTTTGAAAGGCAATTTATAAAATAATCATTAATTTTTCATTAAAAAAGTATTCTGAATTTCAGTGTATTTCTTTCGTCTAAAAATATAATAAATTTTTATGACATGAATTTCAAAATTATTTTTGTCCAAATATTTTGTACATATTTAGAAAATATTGCAATTTCTTTTAACTCTTTAGTATGATTAATGTCTGGTTTACGTCAAACATGAAAAAATCGAGCCAACTTTCAGAAAGTTCGTCAAAATTTTGCCATTTTGGAAGGTTAGAAGATAGGGTAACAAACGGATTTTAGGATTGCGATACAAATTTGTCAAGATTACATTTGACAAAAAAAATCGGCGTCTTCAAGGAATTCACCTTCGATGCATAGACGTTAATCATAAATCAGGTTTATACTGTATAATCATAGAACTCCAAATGAAAGATTATTTTAATTTAAGTGGAATCTTATCTTCTCCAAGACAACCTGAAACTAATTATGTTTTCTAATTTACTGACTTCAAATTCAGCGCAACCTATTAATTACATCACGCTCCTATTTTTGCAATACATTAGCTTGCTCTTTGTCCGTTTATTTTGGTTTATTTGATATATCTTCTTTGAAACAAAATATTGATTTCTTTAAAATCCCCTTGTTTTCTTATAATAGCAGGTTTTTTCTTAAAATAGCGTTGCACATAAAAACACACATCTGATGGCGATGTGGTGGAGTTAAACTCCGATTCACCCACTTTATTTTACAAAGTGGAATCTCCTCCCTCTCTCTCTCTCTCTTTATATATATATATATATATATATATACAGTCGAATCCGGTTAATTGGACCACCGGGTAATTGAACCAGCCGCTTAATCGGACCGAATCTGAAAGAACCAAAACAAATCCTATGTACATAAGCCTAATATTATTCGCTTATTTGAACCAAAATTCCGTTTAAACGGACCAAAGAACGTGGAAGGGAAGATGAAAAAGAAGCCACAAGTCGCTTGTGTACAGCAGGAAGTCCGAAAGGGAAAAGAACCAGTGGGAGGTGAGTAAGCTCTTTGTGTCTTAGAACGGGCAGCTCGGTATAAGTTCTTCAAACGTTGACTTGAATTTGATAAGAACTTTTTTTTATTGTGCTTCGCATGCTGAGTAACGTGTAGATCGTTTCGAAGAATTTGTTTGTAAATTTATTTTTCAATGAATAAAGTTCATAGGCAACAGTAGTTTTTGTTTGTATGTTCGCCATATGCGTGTGCCGCACAATAAAGGTCATAATGACATTTTAATATGCTATGTATAGCATGTCTCGTCTTGTAACATAGGGCATGTTCGTGTAATCGGACCAGCCGGTTATTACGACCAAAATGATCGCGTCCCGATGTGGTCCGATTAACCGGAATCGACTGTATATA
>JAPMOQ010048843.1:1142072-1160766 GCA_026543055.1 Argiope trifasciata
GGAAAAGTACATAAATATTGATCCTCTTTTCAAAAATAGTATTAGAGTATCTGATGATATCAAATGAAGAAAAATGCGAATAAAGACAGAGCGAAAATCTAACAAAATCTGAAAAGGAAAAAAATGATCATAAAGCCCGCAGAAAAATGTGAAAAATTGGTTCAATATTTATATATTGGAGATATAAGGAAGGAATGTTTTCATTGGAGGACTTTGAGTTTTGAATAGGGAGTAGGTCGATCAGAAAATGTATGCTTTCATATTGGAAGGATTCAGCTTCCAGCATTGAATGAATGGCTAGTGGAATTTGAAAACAAGACTTACTAACCGAAATTGGAGAACATCATAAGAATGTATGAGAGTTTAAATTTTTTTTCACAAACTGTCATACATATTGGTTTCTAGTTTGCATATTGTACACTTCCTTCAATAATTTTCAACATAATTTAAGATGTATGCCATAGTTTCGAGATACGGAATATATATATATATATATATATTTCAAAGTTAGCAATCAATTTACTTGAATTATGTATCGGCTGCAAGTTAACATAGCATAATGCTGAAATATAACTATATTTAATTCAAGCTTACTTTAATTTTAATTATTGATACCTTTAATCCAATTTTTTAAAAGATTATTTTTGGTTTAAATAGAAAATAAGTAAAAATGGGCAAAATATTTCTATTTAATGCTTTCACCGTATGAGAGTGAAAAAAATCAAATTAATCGCTAAAAAGAATTATAAATAGACTATAAATCGTTTATTATTCTTTTATAAACTTACTCAAATAAAATTTTATGATTAATGGAACAGTAATGATATTAGAAACTTTATAAAATACGATTATCCACTGGGAATTATTCCATTTTCTTATCTCGTGTTTTTTTTCTTTGTTAAAACAATCGTCTGCCAGTTTTCAGTTCCATTAGCACGTGATCTTTCTCTTGTGAGTTTTGAAATTCTGATGTAACGTTAAAATCTAAAATGCTCTTTAAAAATCCGAAATGTTTTCATTAAAAAAAAAAAAAAAACTGAGAGCATATTTCTCGGATTATTCTTTTGATCACTTCTGTTTCGAAACATACATTTTAGCCGTTATATAACATTTTCTCAAAACAAATGTCCATTTTTTTTTCTTTACTTTTAACAGCTGTTATCTTAAGCGTTTTTTCATTCAATTCTTTGTCCCTCTGCTGATCCATTGACGTCATCGCACGTAAAATTTCCGCTTTTTTCATTCACAATTTCCTTCCTTTTTACTCCTACGAATCATTAACATTGCAAATTTGGACGAATAATAGGGATTTTAGAGTTGACTAAAACAGCATCAATTACGGAAAAGCTATAACCATCATTTAAGAGGTGATTTTGTTAAGTGAACTACTCAGGCTTGAAATTGATATTGACCTTGTTTGAAAATGAGAAAACAAAGTATTTATGGAGAATTATTCCTTCAAGTGAAGTATTTAGAGGAATTAATCGCTAACGTCACAGCTTAATCCCTCATCTATTACCATCAACATGCGCGGAGGAAAACGATTATTAAAAGACAATACATTGTTTAACATATCTGATCCAGTCACCTCTCATAATCTGAAATCATATTTATGATCGTTTAAATCGACTATTTTGTCCATGCAAATAATTTCCCTTGTTTGCTTATTGCTTTGCCATTCACTTTCAATCATATTTTTTAAATCAATTTAAGGAAGAATTTTAGAGTTAAATGTGTTCCTTTTTTTTTTTCGTATTGTTTAGATTATACTAGAAATAGAAAACAACGAAAGATAAGATGCGGAAATTTCGAAGCATTTATTCTTCCTTTTATTATAAGTCAGAACATGTTAATATTTTTGAAAATTTGAGTAAATTCAAGTATTAAAACTGAAACGTTTATATAAAAATATTTTTATACTTGTACTGGTTAAATCACAAAATTTTAAGTATGCAATGATGGGAAAAAGGGGTTAGGTTGTTATAAATACCATGCTCCTAGCCTTAAAGAGTGCTACGATAAAAAATTATGTTATTTTTAAGATTGTTGTAGATAGTAGATAACATATTTAGTAGTTAGTGAAAAAAGGCAATAATACTATATCCAAGGTTTGTATTGTTTCACCCTTTATGACTGTTGAGTACTTAAAGGTCTTTCTAGAAGAGTAATAAATAGGTGCAATTAAACTGTTTTTGCTTGGATAGTGACAAATGCTCTCAATGCAACTAATGATATTGGAGATAAATCATTAAAAATCTTAAAGCATTATAAATTTAATTGTTGTTTATAGGATTTCATTGGAGTGGAGAATTGAAAACCTATGTCATATAATATTCAATCCTAGAATTATTTGTACTATTTCAATATTCAATTTTTAGTTCTACAAAATGTAATAATGACCTTACAAAAAACATTGTAGACATGATATCCGTGAATTGAAAATGAAAGAAAATAGCACACACATATACATACACACACTCGCTCACGCACGCACTCACACAAACACATACTCAGAGAAAGAGAGAGACAACCCTGATATAGGGTTACTAAAATGTACGTCGGACGGAAAGAAAATAGATTAATTGACATTTTAATTCTAAAATAACTATACCATACTTATTGCTTTTAATCTGAGCTCAGAACCATGATTAATATTATTTATCTGAACGTAAATAACAAATAAAACGTATTATTGGTAAGATCGAAATCGGATAGAAATTAGGTAATGTATTATAGTGAATAAAAAAAAGTAGGTAAAAAAATGCAAAAACAATAAAATTGCTTTCTAACAAAGAAAAAAAAAGGCCTATAATATACATTTTTTATTTATTATTATTTTTTTGTTTTAATATAAAAATAATGAACATAAATCATACAACATATGAAGGAATCTGGCAGCTGGAATCATAACAAATTTCTTAACTATTTCATATTCAAGAGTTAATATAAAATCCTCTTGTGTTTGTGCAGATGCTTGCTTATTACATAAGTAGTGACTCCTAGTCAATAAGTTTAGTCAAATAGATGCTTTTCCGATGTATCATATTGAGCGCAAAATAAAAACTATTAAAAGAATTTGGAATATAGAATTCCAGTATTTTCAAGCTCTTTACCATTTCCTTCACAAAAATGAAATCTTAAATTGAAATCGCTTCTACTTAAAAAAAAAACCTGTTGAGGTTATTATGACAAAAATATTTCAATATAGAAAATTATGCATTGGTTAGATGTTGAGCTACTGAGTCCACCTTAGTATATCAAAACATAAAATAACAAAATTATATGAACATCCCAATAATACTATCAAGAATATATAATTAATGATTCTAAGATTTAAATGAGGAAAACAGAGTTCTTTAAAATAAATCAAATTGTATTAACTTCGTTTTTTATTTATATTCATACTAGTGGTGTTTCGTAACTTAAGTATAAGTATTTAAATAAGAATAAATATAGAATGTTTTTGCATTGAAAATTAAATATTTATTTATTTAATATTTAATTGGAGGTTCTATTTATGTATTTATTAAACACGACTTTAAATTACAGTGTAATATTATTCAGAGAAAAGTTTTTCACCGCCTTATTTGGCAATCGAAACAAATTGGTTAAAAATTTTCTAATTCGATAACATGGTTATTAGGATCGAACTCACACTTGTGCCTGCTACGCAGCAGTTCTAATTGTCTGATGGTACTTGGTAACATGAGCCTTTTTAATTCCAAAGCAATGTCATCAAATTACACTAATTCTGTTGACAGTAATATATTATTCAGAGAAAAGTATTTCATCGCTTTATTTGGCAATCGATACAAATTGGTTAAAATTTTCTAATTCGCTAACATATTTATTAGGATCGTGTCTGCTACGCAGCAGTTCTATTTGTCTGATGGTACTTGGAAAAATGAGCCTTTTTAATTCCGAAGCAATGTCATCAAGTAATATTTCACCCATCTTTATGCTAAGTCTGCTGGCAACAAACAAAAAATCATCACGTTTTGTCCCAAAACTTATTTTTCCCTCCTGCGTCATCAAAGAGGCAAGTGTCAACGGATACGAAACGCCCGTAACTCAGGGCCTTCAGAAAGAAAAAGAAGAAGGTGACAGAATTCGTGTTACGTCTTGAGCTCGAATCGTGAAACGAATTATCCTTCGAACAGGTGTCCCATCCGCACACCCCGATTTCTTGAAACAAAAGTAAAGGATACACGCGCACTTCTGCCTTTTAACGGACCATTGTGTCGGACGAGCAGGTTGAAAAAAAGGGCCGACAGGGCCCCATCAAGAATGTTTTACGACCCTCTTCCCGCCGGTCAAGAATTATTCTTGATACAAAATGATGTCCCAAGAACAATACGGATGGGCCTCGCGGAAAAATGAACATTTTGGTAATCTTTTAGAAGCCCATAAATATCGCCCGGCGCACGAGACAATGGAAGACACCCGACCAGGCTGGATGATTCTGTTTTGATGATTTATTCCGCTTCTTCCTTTTGCGCGATGATTTCTTCCCCAAAACGCCAGGTACGGTTATGATTTAAAGCGGAATCATGGCCGGTGATGGCTTATTTGTTTCCACTTTGCTCTTAGAGCTACAGCAGCAAGACTTACAAAAACTGCTCCTTTTTTCTTTTATGAAACTGGGTGACAATTTTTCTTTATATGCGAATAAGCTCTCATGATTTAAGGGGGGGGGATGCATATCTTTGGAAACTTTGTCCAGTTCTTTCTCTGTTAGTTTATTCAAATTAAAGTGTTGTTTCTCAATACGCTGACCAGAAGCAGAGATGTTTCGTTAAGACAGACGCAGTTCAGGAATATTCTACTGATGAGATTTTATAGATTGATTAATTTCAAATATTTTTCTTTTACTGATTCTTTTTTTTCATCTTCATCACAAACAGTATCGAATTTAATGCGAGCACATAACCATGAAATATTCTTTTTCAAATTTTAAGGGACATTGGGTTTTATGGATATATTTAATTTTACTATTTGTTTTTCTAATAAAATTTTCACCTTTTCAACAGTGCAATTCAGTCTTTCAATGTATTTTTTTAGTACCATTTGGTACAATTATTTTTAACGTTGTTTTCACTCACAGTTTTTAATATTTTAATCATACTTTTCGTGCAGTTTAACCAAAATTGGCTTTTTCTCCATTAAAAATTTCAATCAACCAACCGTTTCTAGTTAAAAATACACACACATTTATATAAGAAATGGTGACTGGATTAACATTTTTTTTTTAGTTCATTAAAATTTTATCATGCAGATACTATAGGAACTATTTTTGGAGTGGATTTCGTAGTTATGAGCAGAGTTAAAAAATGATGAAATTTTTGAAATTAAATGTAGTGTTTAAAAGTACGTCTGGTTCATGCATTTTTTTAGTCAAAAATAATTAAATTAACATCTAATTATGCTACCATCTGAAAGCTATTTTAGATGGTAGATTTTAGATTAGATTTTGTGCCCTTGTCAGAGGAAATAATGCAAAACAGGTCATTCAATTTAAATCAGTCTACACTAATCGACATATACGACTTAAGCTGTACTGTTGCCTAAAGATTAAAAAAAAAGTCTATTTATAATTTTGGAATTTTGCTTTTATTTCCAACGCTTATGATTAAATTGAAGGACTATGAGAGTTTCAAACGAGTATCTATATTATTTTGGATGCTCTCCTAGGACTGGAATTATTCAATTTCCAATTCTCTTTTCATTGAATGCCAATGTTAAAATTTTAATGCAACAAAACAGACGTCCTGGGAAATTTTTTAAAAGAAAAGGTGAAATATTATTATGTCTGTGTGCCAATCTATTTATTTGTCCCTATATCAATTTTATAACTTTAAGAATATAATGAAACTGAAGAAGGATGCGTAGAAAGCAACTCCTACACTAAAATGATAGATTTATGCCCAAGTTGTCCGAAAGTTCATCTTTAGGAAGAAATATTTTTCTTATACACAAAGTCGATTTTATTCACTTCAGTCTGAAAGTAGATTAAATTAAATCTTATCTTCAAACATTTTTAATTTTGGTATTTCTATTGAATTAAAAATGCCACGAAACAAATTCAAATTTCCGTAGTGTAAATTTTCCCATAGTTCGAATACTTCTCTCTCTCGTTAAATTTTAGATGCTCTTGATAAACTAACTTCTCTTAATTATAATATTTTATTTTGTTGGGTACCATCCCATGTTGGAATTTTAGGGAACGAGGAAGCAGACAAGGCTGCCAAATCGGAGACTAATTCTATTGCTACCAATATCCCTGTGAACGACATAAAGAAACACATTAAAATGCTTCTTTATTCTAAATGGCAGAGACAATGGGACCTGGAAATAAACAATAAACTTCATATGATCAAACCCCATGTGCAACTTTGGCCCTCATTAGCTAGCAGAAAAGCAGATACTGTTGTGACACGTTTACGAATTGGACACACTAGATTCACCCATATTCATTTGTTGTTAGGTGAACAGCAACCATTGTGTTCGCGATGCAGTTGTCAAATGTCTGTACAGCATATTTTGTCAGAATGCCCAAATTTCAAAGCACAGCGCTTGCACTGTTTTCAAAAGTCTCATGCCTCACTCTCATGAAATGTCAATCAAGTCCTCATGCCCAACTTTTTTCCTTTTTAAAGTCTATAAAGTTTTATCCATTTATTTGAATCTTGATTATGTTTTAGCTTCTCCTCATATTCCCTTCGGTGATTCTTTTAAAGTAATATAATTTTACCCATTGTTTGGCGCAGTATAGTCAATATCATGGCTCTTGCGCCAAAAAAACCTAAACTAACTAAATTCTCGTTAAATTCTCTATTTCACATAATATTAAAAAAAAAAGCCTAGTTCGACTAAATTTGGATTTTTTTATCATTCGAATTTTTATTTTGATCTCATCAGTTTCGATACACTCAAATTTCATAACATTAACGTGACTATCACGTTAATATAATTCATTTCAATTGGTTAAATCTTAATCTCCTCAATTTCATTTATCACTATTATTTAAACTCGCAATACCACTCATATCAATATTTCATATATATTTAATTATTGCATTTATTTGCCTCTGCGCTAATATTTATATTCTGGAAAAATAAATATAAGTATTGGTATTCGACCTATTTGAAAAAAAGCATCCATTATTGTAAATAGCACCCTTGTTTGAAAGTATACAAAAACATCAATACGATAGTTAGAAGACTATTTATTTATTTTGGGATTTTTTTTTCAATTCCAGTATTTGTAGCACTCATATAATTAATTGCATTTGGAATGTTTGTTATGTAAATTTTAATCCCTGACTATTAAATTTAACCAACCGGAGTGGTCTCATCGAAACTTTCCATCATATTCCCCAATTATAGTCCTAACCTCGTATAAAATTTTGACCTTGGGTAAGGCTGCAAATACTTTGCATAGCATTAGCAAACATTAATTACGAAATATAAATCTTTGGCATGATTATAATATTTCTATTGAATTTCTCACGTGTATCAGTATTTTGACATCTTTTTGATGGTCTAGTAAAACCGAAATTCAACATGGAAATGCATTTATAGTCAAAAGATAGCATAGAACATTTTTAAATCACTCATTTTATGACTTACAAGCTGGTACCCGACGCGTTGCTGCCGCAGAAGATATAACATTGGAAATGTCGTTTGGAATTTGATAAAGTTATCTTGTTTAGTTAAGAATTATATTTATTTTTTTGTCGGCTATGAATACATTCATTGATATGGAAGGATATAAAAAGAAGAAGAAACAGTATTTATTTTATTTTTATTATGCTATTCTACAAACAAATATTCATTTTATGTATTAGATTTGTGTATTCTTTTAGAATTGTATAGCTTTGTATTCTTTCAGAATGATAATGAAAGAAATTATTTATTGCATCTCGTGATTCATTTGCTAATCGTTCAGAATTCTCAAGTTAAATGTTAGAAAATGTGATTAAAATATTTTCTTTTAAAGTTGATTAAACATAGAAAATATATTAATACCATAAAATATTTAATATAATTGAAAAGATAATTTCTTGAACACTAAGGTGGTGTAAAATTATTTGTACTACAATATTTTCGGAAGTTACTGAAAAAAAAACGCTAACGTTTTATTCAATGTTTAGTTAAAATTTCAAACCAATCGGATTGGTTCCCCTAAATTTTTTTCGCACAATCTAATAAAACTATTACCTTAGAGAAAGACTTGCATTGCATTTGCGTACAATAGCTTCGAACTTTTAACGACTAGCTTCAATTTAGCATCTTTACTGAATCTGTTGTGTCTCATGGTTAGTTATTTGGGGGTTAATCCATGGTTAATAGATGCAGTAAATAGATTTGAAAAACTTTTTTATGCTTTAGATCAGGGATATGCAAACTACGGCGCTCGGGCCAGCTCCGGCCCGCCGGAAGGTTCTATCCGGCCCGCTGATAGAATTTAAATTTGCCGGTTAGAGGCAAATTAAAAGAAATATTCATATATTATATATCCATCTCCTTTTCTACTTTGTTTAAATATTATATTTTTTCCTTTTTTTCAAAGAGCTGGTAATCTGTTTACAGTCTCTATTTTTGTTCAACAAAACATAAATCGAAGGAAATAGCAAACACAGGCAGTTTTCAATCGGTAAAGTGTTAAAAGCGTAAGTTATTTGTTAGTTATAGCTGAAGATTGGAGCCAACATGCCATTCAAAGTAAATTGTGAAGCAGTGAGGTCAGATTTGCAGCTCGAATTAATTGAGTTGCAATCTAACAATCATCTCAAGCAATTGTTTCTAAATATGCCAAAGTTAGAGTTTTACAAATCATTATGGAAAGTAAGTTTCCCAAATTTAATATCTCATGCCCAGAAAATCAGTGCTATGTTTGCTTCATCTTATATATGTGAACAAGTGTTTTCAACTATGAACCTTAGAAAGAATTATTTCAGAAGTAGACTGACAGATGAGCATTTAGCCTCGTTCCTTAGAATCAGTACATCTCACTTCGAACCTCAATATAAGGAACTTTTAAAAATGAAATCGCAATTTCATTCCTCTAATTAATATATTAAATTGTAATACTTGTATATTGTTTTCAAAATTTTAGAAAAATTCATCTTGGCCCGCCAAACTTTATTTTTTCGAGTTTTGGCCCGCGATCGAAAAAGTTTGCCCATCCTTGCTTTAGATGATTCTATTGTGTCTATAATAGTACCATAACTGCAAGTAATAAGAATCAGATGAGGGCGGTACGGCGGAGTATAAGAGACATACAGACAAACATTCATTTTTATTCATATGGATCACATTATATACATATGAAACTAAGAATCGACAAACAGTCAACCCCTTGGACAATTTGATAAGTGGTTTTTTTTGGGGGAGGGGGAATGCTAAGTCTGTGCACTCTATCCACGGATTTTTTTTTTCTTTTTCGAAATGTAGATATTGTCTTCTCTTGTACTAACTCAGACAAACGGACATTCTTTTTAAAAAATTGTTAGAAATTTATATATTGAGCCAGTTTGTATACCAAATTTCATTTGTCAAGCTCAAAATGTTTGAAGTTGACGTGCTTTCTTATAAAAACAGACGTAATACTAAAAACAAATTTATAGAACTTGAAGTAATCTGAAAGGAAGAAATTCATAAAAATCTCGAATTCGAATTTATTGACGATTACAATATTTCCTTTATAAATAAGAAAGTAAAAATTGAATATCTGATATTTTAAATTATAGCAACCATAAAGTTCACAAATAAAAATTTATTTACTATTTTTCCAAATGAGTATAAATTCTTATGTACATTTAAAATTTATATCAATGCAGGAGCAAAAACAATGAAAATATTTTGTAACATATACTTCAATATATTTTTGAATGTTTATTGAAATTCAAAAATAAAATAAAATTTATATCTCTGAAAAGCTAACTTTTTAAAATTATAAAGTGAGATTTCTGGCAATAGTATAGTCAAATTTATTGCTAAAAAATAAAATTTTGATTAATATTTAATGAAAAAATAATTAAAATGTTGTAGAAATGTGCTGTAGTGAGTATGGTATAGTAGTAAAGACTTGTATTAAAGAACAGTAGAAGTAAAACTAGTAGTAATGTCTTCCAAGAAACAATTATACTCGAAATTCGGGGATTTATGGTCTAATGATATGATAGTAGAGAGTTTTGTACTATTTTTATTTATACATGTCGCAATTTGCATACACTTAGCCTCTCTATAAACATTATGATGTTAGGGAAAAAGATGCGATTTTTTAAAGAAACTAAACCATTTATTTTTAACATAGGATTCAGAATGCTTTTCCAAGTTTTAGCAGTCCAAGAAACAATTATATGCAGGTTGAACAGTATGATTTCAAAGAATTTTGATATGTGACTGTAACAATACAAAAAATTTGTAATAGCGAGTATATACTTCAAAGAAAAAAATTAAATAACTCGGTATATTTCTATAAATGTTTCTGTTCTATAAATGTTTATAATTCTGAATCTAACGATATGATTCCATAGAATTTTGATTAACAATTTGACTGTAGATAAAAATTTGTAATAGTGAGTATATACTCCCAAGAAATAATTATGTGTCAAATTTTGTCATTCTAAGTCTAATGATACGAGTGTACAGAAATTGTACAATTTCTAAGCATATATATCTCAATTTAAATAGACTAATCTATTTATAGGCTTCATGACGTTAAAAAACTAACGCGATTTCTTTTTTTAAGCAGAACAATTTATTTCTAAGATACATATCACAATTTCAGCGTGATGTTTTTATAGTTTTTCCCATGAGTTGGTTTGCATAATTTTTTGCTGACATAAAAAGTTTATTTGTTTAAAAGCAGAAGATTAATAAGCATCAACCAGCCATAAAAATAACAGCAAAAATGCATTATATTTATATCCTATCTACTTGAACATTTAAATTATCATGACCAGAAAGATGGGAAATGATCAATTTTACGATTCATTTTCAGGTGTGCAATTCCTGCTCATCAACTTAGAAAACCAATTTAACAACCCTCTTATGTAAAATAACTCACAGATTTGAACGATAAAGAGGGCCCATTTCCTCATTTTTACCCTTCCTTCATGGATATGCTAATTTCCCATTACCACCCGATTCTACACTCCAGGTGAATTGCCACGTTAAAACCTTTTCAAAAACAATTTCATCTATTAGAAAAACAAAATCGCTGGAGGAAGAGACAGCAAGAAGACAGTTAAATCGATTATGTCAGGAAGAAGGGGGGATAGAGACAAAGTAAGAAAGTCATGAGGTAGGGGAGGAGGTGCTCACATGCAATAATCATAAAGCCACATCACGCGCATACTGAGTTCCCTTTTTATAAGTTGTCGTTTTCAAGTTCACCGTCCAAGCCAAGCGTAACAGATAGGGACTTCCGGAAAAAAATCGAGTAGGAATATTGCTAGAGGAAAGGGGGGGGATGAAAAAAATATATAAATGAATAAATAAAACGTCAAGCGGAGAAAACGATCTTAATATATGTTTTTTGTTTGTTTATTTGTTTATGTTCCATGCGTCGGAGACGAAAACGGCTGTTTATATGGACTTGATTTTAAATGTTAAGCATTTTCCATCATCGCTTGGATTATCTAGGATTTTTTTTTAAAAAATGTATTCTTCATTTATTTGATGATTAAACGTAAATAAAGTGAAATGAGAATTGCATTAAAAAAAGTGCATTTCTTGAGAAGATGGGAACAACCCACCATTTTGCCATTCCACTAACGATTGTAGAAAAATGCTTATAATTTGTCTATTTTCGAGAAGAAAAAAAAAACAGATTTTTTTTTTCGGTATATCCTATCCTATTTCTTTTAGTCGCTGTTTATGATTACATTTTCGATTTTTTTTTCTTTCCGAAAATCACTGTCCGTGAAAAATGACATAAAAGGACAATTTTTCGGGCAATTTATGTTTTAACGTTGCGTGCCCGGAATAGTATGATTACAACTAGAAGTAGAAATTTTATTTATTATCATTATTTTTTTTCTCCTGTAGACAGAAAAAGACAGAGATAGTTATTTTTCTTCTTTCGATTGTTAAATCTTCTCTGTGACACATTATAAAGTCGTTTAAAGGAATAAAATTGACTCGAATCTAAATGGCCCTTAAATACGTCGTCGTAAACAAGCAGCCGAGCATTTTCTGTCGGAATTACCGAATAACATGCTAAACAAATAACAGAATATTTAACAAGAGTAATTTTTCCTATGACATTAGTTTGTGTTGTTGTTTTTTAAAATCGGTACACGTTTTCTCATCTTACAGGATCAGACAATTTTTCATGCAAATTAGACATTAAAATGCTGACATTCAGCCAGCCTTAGACAAAACATATTTCTCAAAATAATAGCTATATAAGTAGCTACATTTGATTATATTAATGCTTCTCTTTCTGTCTCTATCAGAAAGAGGACACGAAATGAAATCCATAGATGGTTAAAAGAAAATTAAAGAAAAAACCAGTGGGAAAGTCCCGGCTCACCTTTCTCATATTTTTAACAAAATTACTCATCGTTTCGGTTTTCCTCCCAAAGTCGCATTCCTACGACCTATCCATCTTCATACAGGTCATATTTTACTGCCTTGATCTATCTTCTCTTACGGTTTTCTGGGGTGATTTGATGTTGCCCAGTGTACCAACAAATCCAGTCTGAAAAATCATTGGTCGTTGGAACAGCTTATTTAAGCCGAGTTCCAACGACCTGTCCATCCGACAGCCGAGCCACTCGTTCCCCCCTCGACCCATCTTACCATTTTCTGGGGTGCTTTGATGCCTGCACATTTTACCGACAAATTTTCGGTAGAATTGGAGAAAGAAGTCCAGAAAATCGCAAGAGGGATCTTGGGTAGCATCCCCAGAGTGCTCAGCGAGGGGTGGTAAATCATATCATTGATTCTCCGACCCACCTTGAAGACACACGGACAAAAAACTGAATGACGGACTGCCGCTACAGCAACTCTAGTGCAAAATGCGGGTGTCCTAAAGGCCATCACCGGTAACAGTACAACTCTTCCCTAAGGAAATATGTCACATTATTAAGCCAGACTCCTACCTTTTCGCGTACCTTTTAGGGTGGCGAAAACCAACCGCCATGTCTGAAGCTTCTCATTTTCAATTACGAGGTGACCTCCAAAGGGTGCGATGGGCGATAAGGCGTTTCACTGACTCTCCTACCCGACCGAAGGCACACGATAAATAAATATTTAAATACCTTACCGCCGCTACGGTAACACTGGTGGGAACTGTGATTGAATCCTAAGGGCCATCACCGACCACGGCACAAGCATCTCCGTAGGAAATACAGGCCCATCATCAATCTGAGGAACCAGATCCCTCACCTATTTATATACCCACAGGGTGGGTAGATCTAACCACCATACTATATTAACCACCAGCTCATGGCATAGCACAATTAATTAATTAAACACATTAAATTAATTAAGACAAACAATGACTTAAAAATAATAATATTCTTACGTTTTAATTTGAAATTTGGAGTAGTAGGTTTCATTTTCCTGATTTTTTTTTAAATATTATTTTTTGCATACGAAAAGCTAAAAATTCATTTCAGAAAACGTCTTTCTTCTTCAATACTCTTTCTCTCTTTGTATATGATTTTTTTTGTGTGTGTATGCGTTTTTAACTTCTGCTATTGAATAATTTATCTCATTAACAACCCGAAAGAGCACCGATGTCCTTTTTGGGGCGCAGCGCAGCCGAGTTCCGTATCCGACTTCTGCTTCTGCAAATAAATCCCGTCTCTCTTCGCCCGCTCTTTATTGTGTCTGGATTTCCTTTTCAAGTGGCCACTGTCACGGTCGTCAAAAAGCGCTCCTCCATAATCCGACAGCCACTCAACCCCCACCGCCCAACCCCCGTCTAAAAATGTCGCTCGCTTCCCCGGGCATGAAAGTGAATGCGTCTAGACGATGCACATTCGAGAAGAGATGGAGAACCAAACGAATTTTTTAAAAGGATTTTGGAGACCATTTCTTTTTTAAAAAATAGTGAAATCTTTTTCTTAATTAATTAGCATCAGGATTTTTGGGAATAATTGACTGTTACAGGTAAATAAATAAATAAATCTATTGGCCTATAGAAAAAGAAGGAATTTATTTGACACGTGGACGAATGGGAAGTGAAAAGGAGGAGTTTGGACAGCGATAAAGTGCTAATTTTTTCTTTGGAGGAGAAAAAAGACTTTTTGGATTGCGAACTGCGGTTGTTTTATCGCTCCACCCTTGAGAATCCGTGCTGATTAACACCTTGTTCATGTCTTGTGGTGTTTTTTCTCCTAATTGATTGAGACCTTTTTCTCACTTTAAACATTCAACCATCGACTGTCGAGCAAATATCAAATATTTAATCTAGATTGGAACAAATTGTTTTAATAATTGTTTTTATGTATATACATGGCTATAAATAAAATAATTGTCTACTTTTTTTAATGGATCGGTCAGGATCAAGTCATTACACTAGTATTCATCTTCTTCTTTTCAGTGGTCTCTTTTTTTTTTAACTTCCTTTCAGATTTATATATTCTCTTTATTACCAAACGTGGTACAAAAATCGCTCTTATATTACATATTATTATATGGCAACAGTCATATATGAACAAATCACAATACAAACGTTTCAAACTACTTAAGTGAACATTTAAATGCAGTATTTAATTCAATTTTTGATAATTAATGAAGCTATAAAATCTTAATAGAGATACTTATAAAGCTATTCATTTTGAAGAAAGAAGGTGTCAATGAAATAAGAAATATCTGTCAAAAATGTTAAGATGATACAGCACCCAAAACAAAATCATCAAAACATCGATTGTTTTATTGGTTCATTTGATAAATTGAATCTTTCTACATGTACCACAGAATTTTAGAGCAATATCTGTATTTTTTAAATTAAATTAGTGAAGAATTTTCAATGTATGACAGGAGAATAAACTATGTTGCCACGCCCATTTCTCGCTCTTATGTCGGAACAAAACAATTAATGAATTTTTTTTCCGAAGCTCAGCGAGTTGAAGTTATTGAAATCGCTATAATTTAACTGAAATAAAGTCAGTCACTTTTGGCTGCAAGCTATTTTCCTTATAAAAATGAAAGTTTTAATTTAATTTTTTATAAGTTTTGTATTTATTCATTTACAATTTTCGACGCACAAAGGCTTTCAAACATAATAAAAATAAATGTATTTCTATTTTTACACATGCTGTTAATTTATATTTTAGTAACTCTGCTATATATTTTCCTTTTAAAAGTTATTATAATCAAGATTTGAGAAACAATATACATCTTTATATAGACATTAAGCAGGCATGTTATTTTTTAGAAAAATGGATTTTCTTTTATTTTAAGCGATTCAGAATAAGTTAATTAACTTTTTGAAAGAGTTACTGAGAAACTAGATGGATTTCATATCATGGTATCGATAAACAAAAACTCCACGGTCATTTCTCTCCTTTTTGTACTCTTGTTTGCATATTATTTTTCGAAAGCCCCGTTTAAAAAATATTGGAATGCGAAATTTTTTATGTATGTTCCAAAATATATGTTTTATGAAACTTGCAATAGAGTTATCAATAAGACGTATTAATTTTTTAAAAAGATTCAAAATCAAAACTAATGCATTTTTCTGAATTTCCTTCTGCATTTCAACATAAAAAAATAATTATAAATTAAATATTATTAGTAAGAAGAAATCCGTATCAAGTTTTATGTAGCAAATTAGTAGCTGCAGGGAAAAAATTTGTTTAAAAACCTTCATATTTAAAAAAGCATTAGACGGTAGTAATTAAGCAATAGTTATTGAATATTATTCTATATAAATGCATAAAAATTGACATCCAAACAAAAAAAATTAAAAAAATTGTTTTGACGGTATATTGTCACCTTTGTAATATTAAGTAGGCTCTGCAGTTTTATCATTCAGAGCTCTTCACGTTTTCTTTCGACGCATTTTATTTATTTATTTTTGACTTTTTTTTAAAAAAAATTCTTTGTTTTTCTTTAGCTTCATTTGCCGGTAGTACGCATGCCATGTTTTTTATTTTTATTTTTGAATGGCTAATTCCTTGATAGTTAATTTTAAAAATTTCGTTATGAGCTCTTTACCGGTTTCTCAAAAATGGTAAAGAGCTTTCTTTGAGCTCTTTATCGCTTTTTGAGCACACCTAATCATCATCACAACACATTTCCCAAAAGAGAGAATGATGATTTTTCACGGAATTAGGAGGCGTACTAACCGATCATTTTCTACGTCCCACCCTTTATAGAAGTACAATCACCAATAAGTACTAGTCTCAGGATCCTGAAAAACAACTTTGATAACTGAAAGAGGGAATAATTATGTTATTAGCTTAGTTTATTTATACTAAACATTATTTCGTTACATAATAGTTTAGTTTAATACTGTTAAAAATAACATTTAATTCCTTTCCGTTAAAGGTTTAGTTTATTTATATAAACATCCCGTTCTGAAGTAGCACTAGGGCTAATTTTTGAAACTTATTTCTAATTTGGAATTGCTTTTAGATGACGAAGACGGCACCTGAGCTGGCACCCCCCTCACACCACACCAGTGGGAGGACGTTTGGCCCAGACGGATTTAACGTGCAACAGACCCCCTTATATGATGGTTCTTCGGTAGAATCGGGTTTCGAACCAGAAGCTCTATAGCTCACGAGACCTTACTAACAAGCCACCACGACCCAATAATTATGCCATTGGTATCACTTTAGTATCCGTTATCTTCAGTACTTCATTAGTTGGTTTGTGAAATGGACATTTACCCTCTAATATAAGAGAATTGCATAATACTAAACAAATATCTCTTCAAATCTAGAGATTTTTTTCCCGATGATTAATGACGTTCAAAACTAGTTAAATCAAATTAATTAAAATTCAATGCGCATTGCCCATCATCTTTATGCACAAAAGTGATACATTAAGGACTATTTATCTGTGTGTAATGATGCGCGTCGCTACCTTCCCCGTATTGTCTAGTCGAATTAGTTTCGTTTTGCGCAATATCCCTCAGCCTGTTCTGTGTTCTGCAATTAACGGAGCAATCGCACGGGTGCATTTGCTTGTTTTTGCGCTCACGGGGGGGGGGGCAGTTCCAGGGCACACTTACGGAAGTCCGCAGCTGTCGCAGCCGGACGCTGCGTGTCCTGTTAACCATCTGCAAGGGATGCTCTTAATTGGACCGATAATGCGCGAGTGACACTTAGCCCTCAAGCACCTGACTTCCCCTTGGCGCGCATGCCGGACACGTGACCAACTTGCAAATGAACGAGATCCCATTTGTTTCCGTGCACGAAAGTGCGCGTTTATTTATTTATTTATTCGCCGACCCCCCCTTCCATTCCCTTTCGGGATATCCGCACCTCATCCACGCTTGCACATCCTTTGTTTGGTTCGGTTGGTGTCATGTTCTCTATACATTAATTCGATGAAATGGCCTTTAATAGTAAAGCCACAAAAATGTCAGTCCACCTACCCTTCGTTTGCAAAAAGCTTAAATAAGGCTTCTCTTTTTTGTTCCTGTATTTTTGTTTAATTCTTTTTGTAAAGGAGCAGAACTCAAATTAGCTTAATCAGGTGATGGGGCAAAAACTTCTTTGGAGCCCCCTCTGCTTCACCACTTTAGTAGTTAAGAACAGTGCATAGAACTTGTCTATGCTACTTTTTGATTTGGGGCCCCCTCTGCATCACTAGTTATTATGAACCATGCATAGAACGTCTATGGTACTTTTCGATTTGGGGCCCCCCTCTGATTCTCTTCTTTAGTTATTCAGAACTGTGCAAAGAAATGCATAGAACTTGTAATTGGAGCTTTTCGATTTTGGTTCCCCTTATGATGTGGAGGCCTGAAACAATTGCCCCTCATGCCCCTGTCTTAGCCAAGCCCTGATCAGGAATGTGTAACATTTTAATTTTAGCTCAGTAACAGCTTAAGGTTTCTTATAAGCAACTCCTCAATTTTTAATATTTAAGCGAAAGTAAGAAAATTAATTAACAGCCTGATGTTATTTAAAGATCTATCTAAAGATACCATCAAGATGCATGCTATTTCATGAAGGCAATTTTGTTTCAAAATTTTATTATATTATTGAAAAATGTTGAATGGCTCAAAAAAGGTAATCAGGTGGACAAGCTGGCTTTCTAAGGTTCAGAACTTCCTGGTGCTATAAAGACATATCCTTAAAATCTATATTCAATGGTCTTTAGTCAATAGCTTGCATAATACAAATATGGGTAATTATTGTATTGCATTTTGTACCATTCTCATTACGGTTGATATGTTGTTTTTGTTACCAATGGCACTTTACAAGTCCACCGACCGACTATTATGTGAGCGATTTAAGCCTATATGTGCGTCCCTTGTTTTTCAGTATCGCCGACTAGGACCAAGAATGCGACTTGACTGCTTCACATTCGCTTGCAGAAATTCTTTTTACAGGGGGACACGTTCACACTTCTCACAGATAGAACACAGAATAACTACCATGCCCGAACCGGAACTCGACCCCGGGAAGTCCAGATCACGGGAAAGGCACGCTACCCCTGTGCAGAACGGACGGTTGATATCTTCATATTATATATATATTTATAAAATAAACCTA
>JAPMOQ010048843.1:1161166-1177618 GCA_026543055.1 Argiope trifasciata
ATAACCACCAAATAGCTTGCTAAGGACACACAAGATTCAGTAAAGCGGCTAAATGGCTAAATTCAAGCTGCACTTTAATATTTCGTAACTATAGGTAAATCCAATGTAAGTCTTTCATTGAGGTAATAGTTTTATTATAAAGTATGCAAGAAATTTTAAGGGGAATCAATCCTATAGGTTTGAAATTTTAATTACAAATTTAATAAAATTCCGGCGTTTTTTGCAGTAACTTCCGAAAATATTATAGTACAAATAATTTATCTCCATCTTAGTTTTCCAAAAATTATCTTTCCAGCTATATTAAAGATTTTATGGTATAGATATATTTTCTATGTTTAATCAATTTTAAAACATAATATTTTAATCCCATTTTCTAATATTAAACATGAGAATTCGAAACGAATTTTAAACGAATCACGAGATACAATAAATAGTTTCTTTCATTACCATTCTGTAAAAACACCAAGCTTTACAATTCTAAAAGAATACACAAATCGAATGTCTAAAAATGAATATTTGTTTGTTGAATAGAATAATAAAAATAGAATAAATACTCTTTATACTTCTCCTTTATATGTCCTTCAATTTCAATGAATGTATTCATTGCCGACAGGAAAATAAATATCATTCTTCCTACCCTTCTTAATCAAACAAGATAACTATATCAAATTCCAAACATTATTTTTCAAGATTATTTCTTCTGCCGAAGCAACGCGTTCCGGCTTGGGGGTAGAGCATCTTCCTCGTTCTGTGGGTTCCCCGGATTGAAATTCTGGTTCGAGTGTGGTTATCCTGCCCCCTCCCCTGTCTTCTTTCTCTGAAGTGGGTAAAAGAGATAATCGGTTAAAAGGGATTGTGCATGTAAATATGTGAGGGGCATTTTAATATGAGTTGGAAATCCAGCTTGTGCTGTCGGCTGCACTGGGGCTTTTACCCTCAGAAGCTACTGCACCCCTTTCTGTGGTTAGTCACATCACTGACCTCCGACCTGCCACCAAGGCACAAGGATTAACATTACATGACTGAATGACCGGACCGCCGCTATAGCAACACTGGCGGAAAATGGTGGTTGAGTCTTAAGAGCCCTCACCGGCCACGGTACAACCCTCCCCATAGGGAGTACGTCCCGACATCGATGGGAGGGCCAGACCCCCGAGATATTATTGTGCCCACCGGGTTAGCGAGATCCAACCACCATATCGGAAGCATCTCATCCTCATTTCGAAATGCCTCCTGGGGTTCTTTCTGCGGTTACATGGACACGACATCATCATTATCATTTCAGTGTCATATAAAGTATTTTTTACGCATACGTTAATTTACATTAATCAATAATTTGTTCCCTTATAATGTGTACATAATTAATCAATGCATTCAAGTTGCAAAATTATTGCTTTTCCAACATAAAAAAACAGAGCCTTTTAAACATTTCTAAAAATTACATGAGCATAAATTAGTTTCCTTGTACAATTGAAAGCAGCTTTCCCCAACAGAATGTATTACACGTAAATATTACTTTAGATAAAGATATATCTAACTTTTAATTCATACTAGAATAATATTACTATACCATCGTGTGCCAACCACTACGTTTTCAGAAAAGACTGAAAAATGAATATACTAAAGAATTTAACACCTTAAAGATAGCATTACATACTACTAGTTTGTTTTAGCCTGAAACTTAAAGAAAAATGACCTCCCTCACTTATTTACGGCTGATTTAAATTGATTAATCAAAGAAAAGTTAGCAATGTAGAGTTTGAAAGCAAAATATGAAAAGAATAAGTAGCAAGAATACTGGAATACTGGATAAGCAATGTAGAGAATACTAGCAAAAGAATAAGTAGCAAGAATGCTTTTATTTACGGGGTAGTAAAACTCTTTAATATTAAATAGGCAAAATTTATAATGAAGCTTTGGGGCCTCGGTGGCCTGATGGTAAGGTCTCGGCTAGTGAACAGGAGAGTTTTAGGCTCGAGACCCAATTCCACAGAAGAATTTTCGTGTAAGAGGGCCTGTCGGATGTCAATTTCTTCAGGCCAAACGTCCTTGGTGTGGTCCTAAACGTGGTGTGGTGGGGAGAGTAGTGCTCATGTGTCGTGCACGTCATCTGACCGCTGTTCAGAATTACGAGGTCCATCCCAAAATAGTTCCTAGTGTTGCCTTCAAAGGGATTTTAATATAAACTAAACTATTAAAGTTTCATGGAAATAAAGAATAATTAATTTATAAATCACTGATTGCATAAATTTTAAAGTATTGCACATCATTTAACTATTTGCAACAAAATTCATCTGTAGATCTCATTGCTATAATGATGCATCAACACGTTAGTAACACGATATAATTATATTTATGTATTAAAGGGTTAAAAATATAAAAATAATGAATAATATAAAAAAATAAATGAATAATACAATTTTAAAACCGAACTAGCAAAAAGGTCCAAATAATGTAGCTAGAAATAGGGTTTTACATCGTTCGGTATTAGCTGCTTTTTTCCCCCCTTAACTAAATTTAACAACAATAATTTTTTTTTAAGAAGTGAATAAAATTAACCCTTAAAAGGAGACACAAAAATTAATGAATCAAGTATTAAAAATAGTGAGAAAAGTTGTTAATGGTCAATCCTAAGAAAATATGGAAGAAATATAAAATAAAGAAAACATTTTTTTACATAGAATTTATTTTCATTACTTAGTGATTTTAATATAAAATTAATTCCAAGAAATAGCAAAGTGCTTTCTTATGCACTTTAAAACTACGTGGTACTTGAGAATTGTATGTATTACATGCTGGTTGTATTTTTTTAAACTTTCCAATATTTTTTTGGATGTATTTAATTCTCAGAAAGAAAAGAAACAACTTTAGAAAGACTTACTTTTATGTTTGAAGATAAATGATGGCTTCCGAAACTTTTTTTGACTGGATAAACAATATTCAATTATTAATTTTATTTTATGATGGATTTTTGAAATGACCAGATATATGTACAAAACATAATAGTCTGTTTTTATTTAAATAAAGCGTTTCAAATCAGTGATAAATTGTTTATGTAGTTCCAATACTTTAACGTAATTTGCCTTTATTTAATAACTCTGTATAAGGGAAACTAAATGTCTTAAAACAATAAATCTTGGTTGATTCGACAAGGAAGAATTCACAATGGAAATTCAGATTTTTTTAAAAAAAGTTTCGAATAATGAGTAGTTGCCACGAGATAAAATAATTGTATTAAAACTTAAAATCTAAGTAAAAATAAATAAATATGAAGCAATTTTAATAAACCATATTTATAAATAATTAAAAATGACTTAATAAAGCAGTTATTATGGTTAATTTTATATAATTTAAAATAATAACTTTGATAAATAAGAAAGTAATTTTAATGAACAAACATTATGTTGCATTTTAAATACAATAAGAGTACTAAGTATGAACGCATTTAACTAATAAAAGCAGTTCAGAAATAATTTTCTTGTAATATTTAATTCCTTAATAATTTAAAATAATTTTTCTTTTTTTTAATTCTTTATAACAATTTAAAATTCAGAAATAATTTTCGTGTAATATTTAATTCTTTAATAATTTTAAATAATTTTTCTTTTAATTAATTTTTAATAATTTTTCTTTTAATTAATTTTTAATAATTTTTCTTTTTATTTAATTTTTCTTAAAAATTTAAAATAATAATTTTAATAAATAAGAAAGTAATTTTAATGAACAAACATAATGTTGCATTTTAAATACAATAGTCAGACAAAAAGTAATATCAACAAAAACTATTACATTTATAAATAATGTTTTTAATGAAGCGTTTGAATACATTTTTTGATTGAATAAATTACGTAGAAGCAAACTCTTAGTGTGACTGAAAAGCTTTAAGAGATTATTCACTTAAAATAAATAAGGGTACTAAGTGTGAACGCATTTAACAAATAAAAGCAGTTCAGAAAGAATTTTCATGTAATATTTAATTCTTATTTGAAATCAGTAATTATTATATACAATACTAAAATACTTAAATATTTTATCAGTTGCTAATCCAGAGAATCAGAAAAAAATTAACTTATTTCCATGTTAAGATTAAAATCATTTGAATCAATAATTCACTTTAGCATTTTTTTAACAAGCCATACTCGATAATAATGGCAGTATATTGATATAAAATATTTCTCTTAACATTCTCAAATTAAAGCATTTAGCAAACATTTGATCCCACATGGCATATTCAATTACATTCACACTATTACAAAATAAGCAACTATAAGCAAGTAATTATTATATACAATGCTGAAATACTTAAACGTTTTATAGATAGATAGTTCAAGGAACCAGAGAAAATATTAACTTATTTGCAAATTAAGATTAAAAACATTCGAATCAATAATTTATCATTCTATTTTTTAATAAGCCTTACTCGTTAATAATGGCAGTCTATCGACATAAAATATCTCTATTAGCATTCCCAAATTAAATCATTTAGCAAACATTTGATCCAACAGGCATATTTAATTACATCCCATATTATTACACAATACGCAACTATAAGCAAGTAATCACTATATACAATGCTGAAATAATCATTTTATCAATAGATAATACAAGGAACCAGAGAAAAAAAATTAACTTATTTGCAAATTAAGATTAAAATCATTCAAATCAATAACCATAATATTTTTTTGAATAAATCTTACTATAATATTTTTTTAATAAGCCTTGCTCGATAATAATGGGAGTCTATTAATATAAAATATTTCTATTAGCATTCCCAAATTAAAGCATTTAGCAAACATTTGATCCAACACGACATATTTAATTACACCGTACACTATTACACAATAAGCAACTAAGTAGCCATGAAGTGAAAGAAAGGAGTGCGGATAAGCGAGTCCATTAGGCGTCCCAGAGGAGGACTCTCAATTAACCGGGCGGCGGAAAGCGAAAACCATAATCGAAACCACAAAACGTTTGGTCTCTTATCCTAAGAGGAAGCCATTAGATGTTAATTAGTAAAATGCTGGGCGTGCAGACAAGGGAGCGCGCTATTAAGTGCTTTGTTACCTGCTTTCATTGTTGGCCGGTCATCTTGGCGTGACGGCCAAAAAATAAGCCATAAAAGCACCGAAGGTCGCCAGTTGGCAAATGCGCAGTAAAGCGCACTTCCTGAGCTGCCCGCCAAAGATTAATTTTTCCAAAATATAAAGAAGCTAATAACACACAGATGAATATGGCCGATACTGAGGATCTCTGGAGTGTGGTAATCGGCGTGATTGTCCTCATCTAATGATTGCTAATATTATTCAGGTGGTTACTTCTTCCTTTTCTCTTTTTTTGGTTGGTGGGAGGGGGATGACTTACGTCGAGGGCGTAGTTTAAATTTTGAAAAGACTCAGTGGAATAGGAAAGTAAAAATCTTGTTACAAGGTTACGAGTGAATCATCAAATAAATCTCCGGGACTGTTATATTGTAACAAGTTTCTTTTGCAGTAAATTGGAAATTAAAAAGTGGAAGACAATTGTTCTGTAAAAATCACTGATTTTCTTTAATTTCATCTACATATACGCAGACATGGACGTAGCTATGTTGGGACTCTGTTATAAGGATTTGTATTTAGCTTTATTTGAAGTCCACGGTTTCGAGTCTATTTTCGAGTTTTAGTTTAATTATATTAACGCCCCGTTGTGAAACAACACTAGGGCTATTTAGAGACGGACCTCATAATTTTGATCCGCAGTCAAAAGAAGAGGATGACATCTGAGCTGGCACCCCTTCTCCAAACTTCCACACCACACCAGTGGGAGAATATTTGGCCCCGACGGATTTAACGCGCACCAGACCCGCTTACATGTCGGTTCTTCGGTGGAATCGGACACGAACCTACAACCCTCCGGTTCCTAAGCCGAGACCTTACCACCAGGCCAACGCGGCCCATCGATGTTCGAAAAAAGGACTATTTCTCATGTTCTAGTGTTGAGATCAATGACAGTTTTCTGATGTAATTGATAGAATACAAAGATTAGCCGAAAAGTTTTACTATCGAACTGCGGATTAAAATTAGAAACTACCTGTAGCTCCCTTCCCCCCTCTCTTATAATTTCAAAAATTCGATCACTGAAAAAGATGGCAACAAATAGAGCTCTCTAAGTTTCTGGTGTAAAAAAATTAATAATTTTATTAATTTTTTCCATAAAGTCTATATATTTTTAATACATCCTAAAAGAGTTTAAAGATAAAACACCTGCCACGTTCAAGTAATTTGTTTAGTTCATTTCCATTTTCTGTTCTCCAGAGCTATAACTGGCACTTTTATAGTGCACTTTTCTTTTAATATAAAAAAATATGAAAAGGGTATTAATACATGAATTCCTTGGATATAAATGATTTAAAAACCAAAACGTTTCGTTAAAACCTACATTTTTGTATTTAGATTAAAGTAAAATTTGTATTCCGTCGTAGGATAGGAAAATCCGTAACAATATGCTCAAAGATTTTGTAACAATACCATACATTTAAAAAAAACCCATAAAGAAACAATACAACATCCAAAAGTAATTACTTTAAACAACTATTTAAAATGTGTATATCTCTTTATGAACTTAACCTTCATTAACCAGTCATTTTTATTAGCCCTTTTTGTGTGTGTGTTTCTTCCACCATCAACAATAGCCCCCCAACAAAAGCTCAACTGCTTTCTCCCGTCCTCAAGGAAAATTGAAAGTTCTGGACTAGGCACACAATGACTGTCATTGCGGGACTTAATCTTAAAAGAATTACTCAAGATGAGCATTGTTTGTAATTAATCGCCCGTGAGTTCATCTAAAAGGCTCGAAACGTCCATTACCGACACCGTTTAATAAGCGCCGTCTTCCTCTTGGGTATGACCTTTCACGCTGATATGAGTTTGAAGGCTACTGGCCTTGAGGAACTCCAACCTTAGCCCATTGACTGCGTTTTGCTTAACGTGAAAAGTATGAGATACACATCTTTTTATGCTGATTAAATAAACAATTTAAGAATGCCATTGGGGATTTTCGACATGTATTAATTTTGAAAATCGTTAAGATATCGAAGTCATGGATCAACAGAAATCTGATAGATGTGTTCTTCAAATTTAGAAATCTCAGAATTATAAGAAACATCTGGAGATTAATAATAATTTGTTTACAAATATTTATTCAAGCATTTTTTTTTTAATGTTGCCAGTTCTCAAGGTATTCGAATACATTCAAAAGAAAATTTTTGAATAATTGGATTTTTTAAAAATTATTTATAATTTTTAGATGTATTGTCAATTATAAACACTATAAATGCAAAAAAAATATTTAAAAATATAATATAAGAAATAGGAAATTTTTTAAATTTTAATGAAATTTGACCAAAACACTTAACGCTCTACACAAAATTATAATGTAGCCGTCCTGTTTTTCTTTCTATACAAGTTATAGATTATAATGATGAATGATATGAACCAAAATATAAGAAACATTTTGAGATGCAACGAAGCTATAGGTAAAAATATTCGTCTATATGCATTTTTTTTCATAAATTCACCACTTAATTTTTCTAAAAACGCCTGTAAATGAAAACGTATGTCACCAACAAAAAACTTATGGTTCATTTCATTACCCATATTTAAAACATACGCTGAAACTTTTATGTATATAATTAATTATATTTAATTATTTTTTATTATAATAATTAATACATATATTAATTTTTGAGATATCATGTTAATGGTGGAGAATTTTTATGAAAATTAAAATCCAACTTAAAGACACATTTTAGCTGAAAATGAGGTTTTGCTTAAAATTCCCTTGGATGATAGGTCATGCCTTCCTCTTTCAAGAAAAAAATGAATGGTTTTGAAAAGAGGAAAGTCTGAGCTACAAGAAATAGCAATAAAAAAATTAATTCGCCAACGTGGACGAAAACTAGTGTTTTTAACGTAGTCGGATACCTTGAGGATGTCTATTTAGGAAGACTGGCAAGAATTTTCAGAGATATTTTAGAATTTAGTGATAAGTTTTGAATTTAGTGATTTGTTAATCCTTTTATTTCCCAAAACTGGTTTCAGAAAAGTTTCCACTCAAACCATTTTGATTGCCGTTATTCAAACACGTTATTTGTTTTTGATGAGTAATAATGTGTAAATTAAAAAGGGCATAGATAAATGTCGTTACAACACTCATTTATTTAGCTTTTCTATGGCATTAGTAACTCATTCCTAGAAAAACCATACTCTGCTGGGTTTTAATTTATTTAAATTCCAATGGCCAGGTGTTAAGATCTCGGCTTCGGAACCGGAGGGCTTCAAGTTCGTGACCCAATTCCATCAAAGAACAGTCGTGTAAGGGGGTCCTCTCGATGGTGTGGTGTGATGTGGAGAGAGGGGTGCCTTCTTAGGTGTCATCCTCGTCATCTGACCGTTATTTGAAATTACGAGAACGCTCCAAAAATTAGCCCTAGTGTTGCTTTACATAACTAAATAAGGCTTAATAGAACTAAACTAGGCTAATAACAGAAGTATTCCCTCTTCCAATGATCAGAATTGTTTCTCAGGATCCTGAGACCAGTACTTATTGGCGATTGTACTTTGATAAAGAGTGATACGTAGAAAGATGTTCGGTTATTACGTACCCTAATTCCGTGAATTATCAAAATTCTCTCTATTGGTAAGTGTATTTTGATGATGAACAAAAAGTGATAAAAAGCTCAAAAAAGATTCTTACCATTTTTGACAAACCGGTAAAGAGCCTATACCTAAAATTTTTTTAATTAATTATCAAGGGACTATCTGGTGTGGTATGGTGTGGAGAAAGGGGAACCAGCTCAGGTGTTGTTCACCGGTTCAAAACGACGTTTCCGCGGTTCAAAATGACGAGGTCCATCCCAAAATAATCCTAATGTTGCTTTAAAACGGGGCGTTAATATAACTAAACTAAACTATTGAAATTCTAATTGAAAATTCAAAAACCTTCTTACAACGTGTAGAGTTTCAGCCACCAAAGTGCATATACACTGATGGAAAAATATTCTCAACACTAGGAAAGAGCTGTGCTAGATAAACGAAATTTGGTAGGCGTGTTTATACATCTGAAAGATGACGTCGTCTAAAATTTCGAGCTACGCGCGTAAGTGTGGCGCTAGTAGCGACACTATGAACATGCAAATGAGGTTTGCTTTAAATAAGTGTTGTAAGGTTCGCGATCGTTATTTACAGTTGACATTTGACGTAGTGGGTTAATGTTAGTCAAGGATGCCTCTGAAAAGACGAAGAAGCCATTATCAACAGCTCACTGAGTTTGAACGAGGTCGTGTTGTAGGGCTACGAGAAGGTGGGTTTTCTTTCGGCGATATTGCTGAAAGACTTGGCAGGAATGTATCCACTATGCATGAGTATTGGCGGCAGTGGTCAAGGGAAGGTACTGCCTCAAGAAGACCAGGTTCCTGGCTGTACTACTGAGAGGGAAGACCGTCGTATTCGGCGTATGGCTGTGGCTAATCGTACTGCGTCTGCAGCTGAAATTCGAGCTGCAGTTGGCACCACAGTGACACAACGAACTGTTACAAATCGGTTACTTCAAGGACAGCTCCGAGAAAGACAACCTGTACAGTGCATTCCACTGACTCCAAACCACTGCCGTTTGCGAGTGGTGTCAATTGCGAGAGCTCATATGAGGACGGAGTGGAGATCTGTTGTGTTTTCTGATGAAAGCCGGTTCTGCCTTGGTCGCAGTGATAGCCGTTTGTTGGTTAGAAGGAGGCCAGGAGAACGCCTGCTAGTGACCTGTCTGCGGCCTAGACACACAGGGCCTACTCTTGGAGTTATGGTTTGGGGAGCCATTTCGTATGACAGCAGGAGCACTCTCGTGGTTATCCCATGCACCGTGACTGCAAATTTGTACGTCAGTCTAGTGATACAACCTGTTGTGCTGCCATTCATGAACAGCATTCAAGGGGGTGTTTTCCAACAGAATAACGCTCGCCCTCATACCGCTGTTGTAACCCAACATGCTCTACAAAGTGTCGACATGTTGCCTTGGCCTGCTAGATCACCAGATCTTTCTCCAATCGAGCAATCGCATCATTGGACGACAACTCCAGCGTCATCCACAACCAGCATTAACCGTCCTTGCATTGACCTCCCAAGTGCAACAGGCATGGAACTCCATCCCACAAACTGATATCCGACACCTGTACGACACAATGCATGCACGTTTGCATGCTTGCATTCAAAATTCTGACGGTTACACCCGTTACTAATGTACCAACATTTCACATTTGAAATGACTCTTCTCGCCAATGGCTCTACCTGTGATCTTGAAACTTTAATCAATGAAATATGTTACCTAGACAAATGTATTCCTAAAATTTCTTTACTGTACAATAATTTTTCCTTGGTGTTAGGTTTTTTTTTCCCATCAGTGTATATCGTGATTGGTAGCTTTAGATCAAACGATTTGACCTATAGAACGCCAATATTGATGCACGCACTCGTATACACACATTCACTCATACATTATGACGATAACCTAAATAAAGTTATTTGTAATTATAGCAGTTAACTGACGGTAAAGCAGGCAGATCATTTATCCTTAATGTTACGTTAATATTATTGCTGTATAAAATGTATTTAAATACAAAATCAATGCAAAATTCTTGAATTTTTAAAAGCTCTAGACATGCAAGTTCGTTACACTTTTTTTTAAGGTTTAAATATTATATTTAAAATACCATTTAATGTTTATGTATCAAAATTGCTGGCTTGTACGTAGAAATTACTATATCCAAAATTGTTAATTTTTCTTGTCTTAATTATTATTCATTTATTTATTAAGATAAGTTGGTGCAAAAAAATGAATTATAATGACAATGCTTGATTACTTTGAAAAGGGTCTTTATAAGCGAATCATAAAGGAGTAATTTTTTGCAAGAATGCCAAAATAATAGAAAATAAACTTATAAGAATGCTTCTGATTAAGTATAATCAAGATAAAAATGATATCTATACTAATATATAAATGTGGAAGTTTGGATGGATGGATGTTTGTTACTCAATCACGCCAGAACGGCTGAACGGGACTGGATGAAATTTTGCACAAAGATCGATTATACTCAGGAATAGAATACAGGCTAATTTTTATTCCGATTCATTGAGTGGTTATTTTTTTTATTTATTAAAAACTAACTTGCGCGCCAAACCACTGAGACCAAATCCCACCAAAGGTGAGTGAGGCTCCAGTTTTCTTTCCCCAAAAGAGTTGAGATTAGGCTTAGGAGAATTTCGACCGATTATTTCAAACGATTCTATTAATTCTCCTTGTGTTTGATATATTTAAAAGTAAAAGTTTTTGATTAATCGATCTTTCGGATTCCTTCTGAAGAACTTTTAAATTAAAAGAAAACAGAATAAAGGAAATAAAATATTTATAATCTGCATTTCATTACCCCAACTGGCGTAGGAAAGTCAGACATGTGCATTACGTCAACTGGCGTTGAAAGTTCGAGCGTAATTGTTGACAACTGTGTTTTTATTTAAATTAAAAGTTTGAAAATTATATGTATAATACTGCTGCAGTTATCTGAATCTCAATCAATAAATAAAATGGAATTGACATGACTTGATTTGCTGTTTTGTTTTATTTTGAGTATACAATGCAAATAAATTGTTTTTACATTAGTTGTGTGTTTTGTTATTAAAATGTATGTATGTTATTTATTTTTCGTATATACTTATACTTTTAAATGTATTGTTTTTAGGTTAGATTTAATTTTTTATTTGTCATTATTTTATAATTTTTCGTACATACACGTCAAAATTTTCCCTTGTTCTAACTAGTTCTTTAAAAATTGGCTTACTATTTGTAAATTGCGTCATGTGACATCTTTGGAAAAAAAATATGAAGACACAAACTGAGAGACAATCAACTATCAAATATTGCTTGTAGTAATAGAATAATATATGGTTATTAAAATTGGTTTCAAAATTTTAGTTAAAAAATTAATCTGAAATGTATAATTTTTCTGAATAACTTGGATGCATATTATAATAAAATTTTTATTTATTCTAAAAATACACATGTTTTTTTAATTTATTAATTTTATTTTTACGTTCTCTTATATGTTGTATAAATAAAATGTATCAATCATCAAAAAATTTGAGCTCGGGATTAGGTAAAATTAGGTACACAGATTTGACATCTATAGTGTAGACACCTCCTAAATTTTGAGCCAAATGCAACAAGGGGTTGACTGTTATTCGGTCTGTAATTTCAGAAGCATGTTAAGCTGCGTTCCAATGATCTGTAGATCTTCAGATTCAGCCATAAATCTGTCATCTGATCCATTTTATGACCATTCTCGTCTGTGAATGTCGATCTGGAGTTTCCCGCAAATTGTTGGTAAACTAAACAGACTTCATAAAAACCCGGTAAACCATAAGAAAGGGGAAAGTGTGTCCAGATGCGCATAGGTAAAGCGGCGATGACACTACCCGAGAAGCTTCAGACGAGCCACGCTTTTCCCCTTCAGACCCCTCTTGCGTTTCGATACTGCTAGGTTCAGTGGTGGCGGTGTGGTCGGCTGTATACAAGAAGAACAAGAAGACCCCTATTGCGGTTTACTGGGCTCCTTTGATGCCTGAGCATTTTACCGACAAATTGTCGGTGTGTAAAATGCTCAGGCAACAAAGAAACCCTAAAAACCGCAAGAGAGGTCTAAAGGGGAACTCGTACCTTGTCTACAGACGGGTGCAGGTCGTGTAACCGACCCTTAATTGGAACGGGGATTTAATGGGATAGTTCAGAAATGCAATTATTAAAAAATCAAATAATTATCAAATTAGGCATGTGATTTTGTAACTACAGGAACAGTTTTGTGTCAAATCTTTATTTCAATTGATAGTGAAAATGCATCTAAAGACGGATTTGGTATTCAGATATTATAAGAAGCATGCCATTGATTAATACCCAAACAACTCGTTAAGAATAGCACAATAGATTCAGTGAAAATGCTAAATTAATGCCAAAAGTTAATATTTCATAACGACTATCTTGTATTATCTTGCATGACATATAAATTAGAGTACGCTGGAATGTTTCGGAGAGACCACTCCCATCGGTTTTACATTTTGAAGAAATTTTTACAGTTCAAAGAGTTGTGAAAACTTGTGTTTGGAAGTGAGCAAAGCGAATCATCTACAACTTTTTTTTTTATCCTTTTGTTTCTGAAAACTAATGCGTTAAACACAATGGAAGACAATTTCAGGAAAACAAAGAAAGAAAGAAAAGAAAGCTACACCCATTTCTCTCACCACCTAGCGAGAACCACTTCCCTTGAAAGCTCAAATAAATGGTTTAAATGCCTCCGAAAAGAAAAAAAAAAGTCGTTATACGACTCCATTTTGCACAACACTTTCTCACACCATGAGAATGTATCAGTCGCACAGTTAGAAGTCGCCGCTCAAAAGCGTTAAATTACAATCAGTCATAAATAATGGGGTTCGGATTCAACTGATGACCACCTACGCTTAGAAAGAAGGGGGGGAGACAGAATCATTTGGAAAAAAAGAGGGAGGGGGCTGGACAATTGAGTTTCCGGTAGTTCACGGTCAGTCATTAGCTACTAGGCAGAAGCCTATTCATTTGGTTTTATTTTCGCGCTGAATAAAAATGGCCGCCCAGTTGAGGAAAAAAAAAGTGGGGGTGGAAAGTAGATAAAAAGTGTACCTTCCATAACACCTCGACTGAACTCAGCCGAAACATTCGATCTGTTTGTTCTCACGGTAATGGATTAAGAAGGGAAAGAATTGGAAGGGGGGATGAATAAAGGGGGTGGAGATTCCAGGTAACTGCTCAGCGAAAAGAAACCGTAGAAATGATCGACATACAATTCGGCGTTTAGAAAAAGTAAACAGGCGGTTTAGGAATTTACACCTGGTGTTGAGAAGAGAAGGTTCAAGGACAATGATGGCTAATTTTGTTTCGGTTTGGTTGACAATGCTGCGTAGTTGGTTGATATTGCTACTTTTTGCTTTAATCGCCAAATGAAAAGTTTCTTCTGGTTAGTTTGTAACCTTTTCTTTGGTCAATGGTCATTTGCTTCTTGAATTTCTTAATGATAAAAGTAGTTGTCAATGCCGACTCTTAATGATGTACAATAGAGAGAATACACACCTTATTAAATGATATTATGGCAAGAAAATACAATTTTTTCTCTTCCTCAATTTGAATAAAATTCCACAAAATGCCAAACTGCTATGCTATTATTATGTTCATGTGCTAAAAAATGTCTTCTATTATATTTCCATCAATTTTTATGCGATTTATCTAATTTTTTCTCGAATAAATTTTTTTTTTTTTGTAATTGTTACTTTTCCAAACAATCAAAAAAAAGCCCTCCCCCCCCCCTCTGTCCAGAAGATAATTTTTTTCTCACTAATAATTCTGCTATTTATCTGAAACTGTTCAGTCTCAATCTCCATACTCAAATAAATAGAAATCTAAGAAATTTCTATTTATTTGGGAATGGAGATTATTAATCGAAAAATTTCTACTAATATTAAAAACAAATGTATGTGTATAATGTGTAGTCAAGGGGTAGTGACCCAAAAATAAAAATCCGTGAGTCTATTGTATTTTAAATGTCTTATAAGGGATTTAAAAGTCAAAATGTCAAATTGTTATGCTATTATTTTGCTCATGGGCTCAAAAATGTCTTCTATAATATTTCTAAATTTTTTAATTTTAATTTTTAAGCGATTTATCTAATTTTTTTTTCGAAAATAAAATTTTTGTAATTGTTACTTTTCCAAATAAGCAAAAAGAAAAAGTACTTTTCCCCCTTCCCAAAGGATAATTGTTTTTCTCACTAATATTTCTGCTATATTTCTGAAACCGTTCAGTCTCAGTCTCCATACCCAAATAAATATAAATTTAAGAAATTAATTATCAAATATTTCTATTACTAATAAAAACAAATGTATGTGTATAATGCGTAGTCAATGGAAAAAGACCCAAAAGTATGCACAAGTAAATCTCTTGTATTTTAAATGTTATATAAGGGATTTAAAAGTTGAAAAATCGAGATAAATTTACTTTTGAGAATAAAAATGTGAACTGAATGCAGTTAATTATGGAAAAAGTTTAACCAGATTTTTAATTAATTGAAATTTTTTAATTCTATTTTCCTTGTACTAATTGAAAACAGAAAGCATAATAATTATATTCATGATAAATTTTGATTGATTTCCATTTTTCAGTTATCCTAACACATCTTTTCGATTACTTCAGTATAGTTTTTTAATGAAAATATATTCCCTATTTAAAATAAAAACCAGATTAAACATGTATTTAAAATAAATAACTTATAATTATTTTAATATAACTCAAAATTTTGACGTAAAATGTGTTAATAGATTTGCAATTATGATTAGAATTATAACGTAAAAGTATTCATTAATCTCTTTGATTTCTGCAAAACATTTTAAAACCATTTAATATAAGAATGAAAATTATTTATGTGATTAAATAAAAAAATATTCTATATCTGTTTATTCTATTTTTGGATCAAAAATTCAAATAAATATTCATATATATTATCATTTTCTTGCATTTTTTCAATTTGTTTTAGGGCCTTTTGTGCCTGTTAATGCTTTCAAATTACTAAAAATTAGCAAGAAAATTTTAATTAAATTGTTATAATTAATAGGCCAAGGCTTCCCAAACTTTTAATCAAAAGGGACACTTTTTAATATTAGTCTTTAATAACCCATTTCATTTTCTGTTTATGGAATTCTTATGGTCGTTACAAAATTTCTGAAAACATTTTGAGAGCATTTTCATACAATATATTTCAGACAAAATAAAAACATATACTAGGCACTATACGAGCATCAGTAAAATCAGCTTATATCAGCGAGTTTTATAATTACTCTCATAAAAACTGAAATTAAAAGTTCAAATTGAAATTAATTAAATCGCATAAAAATATTACTGAAAGTTAAACATACAAAAGTATAACTTTCAAAGCGGTATAGTAATCAATATATAAAGGCAAAAATGTTTTGTTCAACAAAAAGATTTTATTCATTGAAGTTTAATCGCTCCCGCTTCAATTTAAATTCAAATTTTGAGGAATCCTTGGAAAATTAGATAAATAATTAATACAGTGTATAGAACGGTCTAAGGCTTCGGTAAGAGTATGAATTATATAACTATTGAAAGTTGTAGTTAAAAGATTAGAGGCCATTACAAAAACCATAAGAGGTGCAACTAAATACTGACACTTTCTTTACATGCGACATATTGCAAAAATTTTACAGCTGTACTCTCAATTTTTTGAGGCAAAAATCTTGTTTATTTAAAATGCTACTAAAATTTTTCAATTTTTTTTTCAATTTTTTTATTTTTACTCTAAATTAAACCATTTGTTATGTGTAAAAATAAAAA
>JAPMOQ010048843.1:1177718-1311594 GCA_026543055.1 Argiope trifasciata
AAATAATTAATACAGTGTATAGAACGGTCTAAGGCTTCGGTAAGAGTATGAATTATATAACTATTGAAAGTTGTAGTTAAAAGATTAGAGGCCATTACAAAAACCATAAGAGGTGCAACTAAATACTGACACTTTCTTTACATGTGAGATATTGCAAAGATTTTACTGCTGTACTCTCAATTTTTTGAGGCAAAAATCTTGTTTATTTAAATTCATCAATTCAAAATTTAAAACATTTTGGAATATAATAGATTTTTTTTTATTTCAAGAAGTTTCTTTTTTCCAAATCCAATTTTATTTTAAAAAATTGTTTGCTTTTTCAATTGTCATAAAAAAAATTGTTAACCCATAAAATGTCTCATATTGAGATTCCAATTAAAGAATATCCACTGGACACTTTGAATGCTCCCAAGCTTATTTGTGAAGCATATAAATCACTTCAGAGTTTTACATAAATTTGATAGCGATTAGCATCAAATTTTACTGAGCCATTTTAATAAATCTTCTTGAACAATCGTAATCGTAACAATCGATTTTACCCATCACTGCCAGTTATCTTAATTCATTGGCGAATATAATGATCAACTGATATCTCTTTCCCTGCTTAATAGAGGAATCAACATAATGAAAGGAATTTAATTGTACCGATTTGACATCAAAAATTGTATTCGAATTAAATGCTGGCAATAACTTTAATTTGAATGCAATATAGCAAAATTAACAAAATAGATTTTTTTGTATGCGATAAACCAAGATATGCAGGATATATGGATAATTTCCTGCAAAAGATGCATGACAATAGAATTTATGCCAGAACTAAAATTTATAAAAAAAAGCTAGCTGGTACCCGGCGTGTTGCTGCAGCCGAAAAAATATTAAGCGAAATAAATCAATAATTTGGCAATGTTTTATTGAAATAGGATAAACGATACGACAGTATATAAATTCCGAACAAACAAATATCCTTTGTTAGATTTGTGTATTCTTTTAGAACTGTAAAGCTTCATGTTCTTTCAGAACGGTGATAAAAGTAACTATTTATAAAATATCTAGATTCGTTTATTATTCGTTCTGAATTCTCAAGTTTAATTTTAGAAAAGGGGAATTAAAATATTTTCTTTCAAAACTGATTAAGCATAGAAAATATATTTACACCATAAAATCCTAATTATAGTTGAAAAGGTAATATTTTGAAAATTAAGAGAATGGAAAATTAATTGTACTATAATATTTTTGGAAGATACTGCAAAAAAGGCTAAAATTTAATTAAAATTTAAAAAACTTGGGTTGGTCTCCCCAAAGTTTTCCGGCATAATCTATATTAAAGTTGCTACCTCTGAGAATGTCTTGCATGACATTTTTGTTCAATAGCTATACAATATTAACCTTTAACTTGGATTTAGCATTCCTACTTAATCTTTATTGTCTCCTCAACGATTTATTCGGAGATAGATTAATCCTTGGTACGTAGATGCGGATGAAATACGAATTTTAATTTTATATTTTAGATAATTGTACTATGCCTATAACCATCCCGTAGATGTAAGTAATAAGCTAACAAAATCCCATTAGGTTGAACGGTTTAGGAAGGCATAAGAGCTATACAGACTAACATTCATTTATATTTATATATGTAATCTTTCATCGATGATAGTTCAAATTATATTGAGACATGGAAGTTTATATGAATACATTTATAAATTCGGAAAGATGCAAGACAACACATGCATATGTGGGAAAATAGATTCAATCCAATAATGCATAAGATAATATATCAAAATGAATGTCATTAGAGGGAGACTCATTATGGGTAACGATAATTTTAAACAATATTACAATAGCCTGAAAATTTTAAAATCTTAAAAGAAAATTATATAAAAGTTTTCTAGCCTTTTACTAACAGTTTGTGGAATTTTATTGACAGTTCTTTGAACGTTTCTTGGCTGTTGTCCTCTTTTGCAAAAGTTGGATAGTTAACGAGCATAACAACAAGTCACAATAATCCCTGTATATACGACTTAGTTCTGTGGTAACGTGGTTACTGGCTTTTTATTGATAAAATATATGACACTTTTTCTGAAATTAAATCCTTACCCAAGCATGAAAAATAATACAAAAATATAGTATAATCCCAAGTACTGGAATCTTTTTACTTTTCAAAGAACTAGAACTACTCTCAACTATCTAAGATATATTGTACAAACAGGAAAACTAACTGTTTTGACATCTTAGCTATTATTTTATTATCTAATAATATTTTTTAAAGTGGTTTAAGTGACTTAATCCGTTATTAGAGATATGAATTCCCGCACGTTTCCAGAAACATGGAGTAAGAATGATTCCATTAATATTTTTTATTTTATTTCATTTATCTATTTGTCCTTTGTAAAGAATATTGGAATTTTTTTTTAAGCAAACTAAATTCTGTAAATCCTGTAGTTACCAAAAATATTAAAAATAAATGTTATAAAATTAAATGTTTGGGAGGATGTTATAGGAAAAACCTAAGCAATCTTTTAATATTTACTATGCTGGGATATTACAAAATTACATTAATATTAATAAGTGTTAGAATTTAACAAAAAAATGAAGAATACAATATTTCAAAATATCATTTTAAGAATATTTCTTTATTACTTTTGCATTATTCATATTAAAAGAAATTTCAGAGACATAAAGTCAATGTCTCCACAAATAACAATAAGAACTTTGAAAAAGTATAAAGCAGCTTTCTTACGACTCCTTGAGGTCAATCATCACCTCAGTTCCTTAAAAGTTGTTCTTTCAGCAGTATATTTTCAAAAATCTAAAAAAAGCTGTATGAACACGTGTGTAACGCCGCATTCCTATGACCTGTGCATCTGCAAACATGTCACACTTTCCCCTGTTTTCCCTCTCTTGCGGTTTTCGGGGATTCTTTGATGTCTGTGGGCAGAGTTTCCCACAAATTGTCAGTAAACTAGACAGACATAAAATAACTAGGGAAACCTCAAGAGAGGGGAAATAGGGGAAAGTGTGCCATGTCTACAGACGCACAGATCATAGAAAACCGGCTTTACACGATTATACACAAGTGTTAATACTGCTTTTTCAGAATTTTGCCAATATACTCACTGAGAAAAAAACTTTAAAGGTACAGAGAGATGATTGAACTCGAGGACAAAATACCATTCGATAATCAGAACTAATGAGCAACGTTGAGAGTCCTTTTAATTCCCATCTCCAGTTACGGGTTAGGAATCAACATTTTTATTAGTCATCTGGTTCGCACTAATTTAATTAATTAATCGTGTCAAATAATTATGCTAAAAACGTGTTATCACAAAATCTTATTTCACCAATTGAATGACTGCTTTAAATTATACTATACCCCCCCCCAAAAAACAATATTTTTATTGTTTGCTATTTCAGTAAAGTGATGAAAAAAATTGACGGAATCGGTCTAATTGAGACTATGGGATTGTAATAAAACGTAATTCACCTAGTTCAGTTTTATTAACGTCCTGTTGTAAAGCAACTATATAGCTATACAGCTAAGGCTATTTTGGGATGGACCTCGTCATTTTTAACCACAGTCAGATGACGACGTAGTTCATCAAAGCTTGGTGAAACGATTAAATTAAGATTATTAATACAGTGAAAGAACAATCGATCGTTGAAAATGTTTAGTTCAAGTCAATATCTGAGTTTACAGAGGACTGAACATACAGAATTCCATAAAGAAAGTTAATATCTTTCTATCCTATTGACTGAACGGCACAGATAGTGTAATAATACGTTATCTGTCTGCCACTCAGGAAAAATAAAAGTTGGAAGTTAAAATATGACTGATTGGGAGGTCTATTTTCCAGCTCTTCACTACTGTGTAAGCACAGTTTCACACCTCAGGCTCTCGGGGGAGGTCCAGCTTTTCGTGGGAATGTTAGAAAGTGCCTGCCATGAAGTGAAATGAAGAAAGAGAGAGATAGGTTTTTCTTATTATATGTATTTTTTTCTTTATTGCGTCCTCAACTTGATTACTCGGTGCAGTCTCCTAACGACCGGCGGTTAGGATTTAAAGGAGCGACGCAGCAAAAAAAAGAAGTGTTCGAAAACTCTATTTGCTTTGGGAGCTCCACCCCCACAGCCTGCCTGTCGTCTGAAGTTCACCGGGAGATTATTTTGTTAGCTAAATTACCTTTTGTTAAAGACACCGAGATGAGGCAGCTTTAGGGAGGTTTCGAGAAGAACGAAGTGTTTATTCGGAGCACAGTTTTTTTAAGTGCTTTTATTCATTGTGACTTTTCCCAGAGTCACAAAACCTGCCTCCTCGCGGATGGATAAAGACGGTTTTGCTGTTGCAATATAGAATGTGTTCACCATGATATACTGGATAAAAACCAGTGGCAAAACCATAGAATGATGGCAGGTCGTGGCCGAGAAAACAACATTGCAACAAAAATTATTTTTTAAAGAGATTGCAATAAAAGCTAGAACAATTCATATATATCTTTTGATTTAAATGCTATTTATGGATTAAAGACTGTTAAAAACTGGATAAAGACTGTTTTGCTGTTGCAATAGAGAATGTGTTGACCATGATATATTGGGTAAAAACTAGTGTCAAAACCATAGAATGATGGGAGACCGTGGCCGAGAAAACAATTTTGTTGAAAAAAAACATTTGTTAAAATATTGCAATAAAAAATAGTACTTAATCGATAAATGGCCTTTTGATTTAAAGACTATTTATAGATTAAAGACTGTTAAAAACTGAATAAAGACTGTTTGGCTGTTCCAATATAGAATGTGTTCTCCATGATATATTAAGTAAAAACCAGTGGCCAAACCACAGAACGATGGGAGACCGTGGCCGAGGAAACAACATTGCTGCAAAAAATATTTGTTAAGAGATTGAAATAAAAAATAGTACTTAATCCATAAATAGCCTTTTGATTCCAAATTCATTATATGAAATTATTGCATTTTTTGCATTCATTTAAATATATCATTTGCTTAACACGTGTTAAAAAGTAATTAAAACGTCATCGGCACTGTGACATAGCAAATGTTTAGCTCCTTGGGGTTTTTTTACGTTCTTTTATAAGAAATATAAAGTAATTTATTCATCAAAAACTTCGAACTAATCGATCGTTTTAGATCTATTATATGTGTAATATTTAGAATGTATTGGTAAGTACTTAAGGCAGATAATATCTACGGGACAAGAGCGATTGCTTTTGTCTAGTGGCTATGTTACAAGGCTTCTAATCAAAAGCCCCCATGTTGTATTTCGAATCATATCATTTACCACACGCTGAATAGAGCAGGTCATTGTGAATTTAAGATAACTGAATTTCATATTAAATTTTTCTTGGATTGAACGTCTTCATTGACAAAGAATTTTAAAATACTTAAATTACACTTTTAATAAAATAAAAATTAATTGACGTTTTACAGACTTTTTTTTCCATTTTCATATAAGTCAGAAAAAAAATTCGAGATCGAGATCTTGATGAAACCCACATTTTAGATCTCTTCAGGAACAAAAAAAAATGTATTTTTGCCTTTATGCTGTGTCCGTCTGTGAACACCGATAACTCAACAACACTTTGAGCTAGATTAAAATTTTATGCAGGGTATTAAGCCAAATCTATAGATATCCATCAAATTTTGAACGAAATCCATTCGAAATGCCAAAATGCAGTCAAATCTGTTGATATCTGACAAATTTTGAAAGAAATCCAGTCATTGGAAATATGACTGGTTAGCTCTTCGATTAAAAGTAAGCTCATTAACTATAAAAAGCAAAGAGCTAGGCAAATACAATTTAGTACATAGGTTTGAAATTTAAATTATAGATTTTTATCCCATTTTAAACCAAAACAATTAATAAACATTTTTTAAATCGAATCAGTTAATATGCAAACGAAAAATTCATAAACACACATCTTTTAATTAATGAAAATCATCCTGTTAATTTAGCATTATGACAGTTGTGACAAATTTGGGGGGCTATAAGTACTCATTGACAAAAAATTTTAAAAACTTTTAATGAACTAAGCTTTTTACTTACACTTTTAATGAACTAAAAGTTAATTTAAGTTTTACTCATTTTTTTTTCTACATTTTTACATATGTCAGAAAAAAAAATTCGAAATCGAGATCTTGATGAAACTTCCATTCCAGGTCTCGTCAAGTACAAAAAAAACCCGTATTTTTGTCATTTTGCTGTGGTCGTCTGTGAACAAGATAACTCAAAAACACTTTGAGCTAGATTAAAATGTTATACATAGTATTAAGCCAAATCTATAGGTATCTAACAAATTTTGAACGAAATCCATTCATTGAAAATATGATTGCTTAGCTTTTCAAGTAAAAGTGAACTCATTAACTATAAAAAGTAAAGACCTAGACAAAAAAATTTGGTACATAGGTTCAACATCTAAATTATAGATTATTATCCCATTTTAAACCAAAACAATTAATAAACATTTTTTAAAAACCGAATCAGTTAATATGCAAATGAATAATTCATAAATGCAATGCTTTAAATCAAGGAAAATCATGCCTGTTAATTTAGGATTACAACAGTTACGATAAATTTGGGGTATTGGTCTCTTAAAAGGCGTCCAAAATGCATTTTCACACTATAAATTCAATTAAATGCTAGATTCCTGCCTAAGATATAAATTTCACAACTTCCTTTGGTTGACATGTAAATTATTGGCTGCTTTTTCTAAATTCCATAGTTTTATGCAGAGGAAACTTGACTGAAAACAGTGCGAGAAAGTTTTAGAGAGGACACTCCCGTTGATTTTATAAATATATTGAGAATATTGTTCAACATTTTTAATACTATAAATTACAAATAAAATTAGCTACTCTTTGATACCAATTTAAATTTCGTGTAATATTTTTGCTAATTTTAAGTTTTTTTCTCAATTTATTATGTACCAATGTAATGGATATTTATGAAACAGTCATTATCACAATGTTCAATAACCTAATTTGCAGTTCAAAATTATTTAAATTTCGAAATTTGTTAGTGAATTTTCGATGCATATCTAAGGGAAATGCCTGTCTGCACTTTCATCGATTTTTTGCTAATTTTAAGTTTTTTTTCTCAATTTGTTATGTACCAATGTAATGGATATTTATGAAACAGTCATTATCACAATGTTCAATAACCTAATTTGCATTTCAAATTATAGAATTTCGAAACTTGTTACTGAATTTTTGATGCATATCTAAGGGAAATATTTAGTATTTTTTTACAAAAATTTTATGAATTCGTAAACTGGATTTAGAATCTATAAGGAAATAACGTCATAAAACCGCAGACGATAAAATAAATTATACATAATAATAACTTTATTATATGATTGATCATTCGGCGATGTATAAAAGTAGGGAATCAAAGCCAAGCATTTTTTTTTTTTCATAAATTGTTTAACTAAATCTAGCTTTACGTCACTAGATGAAATGGCAGATAATGGCGTGGGAATATTCAAACGTCTTTGTTTCTAATAGCTTTTGAGATTTGGGGATGATAAATCTTAATATTTCAACTGGAAAATTTTGTCGCGACTTGATCATTATCAATCATTTATAAAAACACTGAAAAGTTTTTTAAAAAAAAAACAGTAACTTTTTACATCTTCAGAATATTTTAACATCAGATTGGATCTGTAGTATTTTCCACTTCCACGCTTTTCGATATTTATAAATAAAAATTGTGAAAAAAATATTCATCGTAAAAATTTAAATAGAATTTGTTGGTTTAAATAATACAAAAGTAAAGGATAAAAAAATTTAATTCTAGTCGAATGTCATCATAAATAAAATTAATGATAAAATAATTCTTGCTGTTGATATAATTGCGTTTACTAAATTTCTTTTTAAAACAAATTTTGTTTTTAGTTAATAACAGAAATTGCTTTATTTTTTGAATTTATCTTCAAATTTTGTGGTGACTATAAAACTTTTTGGGGAAAAAAGGGAATTTATAAAAATAAAAAAATTAAATTCTCGAGAAACAAGGGATTGTAAGAAAGGGAAATTTGAAGAATAATAAATAAATAAATAAATATCGTGATTTTACCTGATGGCAGGTTGCACAATTAAAGATACTTGATTTTCCTCAATTTCATTATATTTAAAAGCAATACATATATAAAGTCACTTTTTTTTCGTATATTGATATCAGTGCTCAATATTTTTGGGTAAAATATGATCGGGGATATCATTTTCTAATTGAAATTCGATTACAGTGAATATCTATAGTGTCGTAATGATTCAGGCTCATTGATTCTGACTATATCCTTTTTTTAGATTAAATATCCTTTTTTTTTTCATGTGACGCTGAAGTTCAGAGAGAAGGAAAGGCCCATCAGAGATATCCTCTCGTCATCTGCCCGTTGTAATTTGATCGCTACCAATCAAATGAGAGAGTAGAATTCCAGATAAATACTTTATTTGCAGCCTTATATTTTTACAGAAGAATAAGACTTTCTAATCTAGGGGCTAAATATTCGCTATTTACACAACAGCTGTAGGTTGAAAGTCCATCGTGGAAATAGTTTAGGGAAAGAGTCCTGCATTCATTCCAAGAAAAACACCACAAGATTCTAACAGAGTGTTAGCCAGAATCTCTACCAGTGTGGAGCATCAAAATGTCGCAGTCCGCAATTCAAAGGTATCTATCTTTCTTCCCAAGCAAAACATTGCTCTTTATCGCTGCCCAAAGTCCGTCTTCTTAATCTCTATTCGTCCACGTCAGTTCTAAATCGGCCAATCATCCAGTAAAAAATTCCCTCAATTGTGGCACCAGTCTTGCGTGGCGTGAGACTGTCCGCGTGTCAATGACGTGTCTTAGCAATTGACCGCTTTAGAACATGGGTGGTCTAATAACCAGATACGAACCAGTCAGTGATAAAGAGATTCACCATCTTGAAATATGGCGGCTTTTAACAATGGAATAACAATATCCCCGGTGGGGCAGCTGTCAGGAAATGCCACTACTTGCGAATGGGACAGGGGAACTTTATACCGTGGTTCAAAACTACGAATAAGAATTTATATCTATATAATTAAAAAATAATAATTTTGATTATATTTGAACTGATGAGTTCCATGGTGTCGAGAAGTAAGAATCTCGATTAAGTTCGCAGGTAGACTAAGCAACTTGATGATCTGATCAACCCTTTAGATTCCATCATTAGGGGGTGTTTTTATCGACATCTATCTTTTTTTCTGTTGAGGAGTGGGCTAACATTTTTAATTATCTCTATTTCACATATTCTGGTTCAGTCTTATTTTGCCAGCTTCCTAGCATAGGGTAGCGTGTCTTCCACTTGATCTGGGCGTCCCGGATTAGAGTCCTGGTTCGGACATGGTTGTTTTTCTGTGTTCTATCTGTGAGTTGTGTAAATATGCCTCCCTGTAAAAAGGTAATGAAAGAATGAAGTAACTAAGTCCTATTCTTGGCAATTGACGTTACTGAAAAGACAAGAGATGTTCATTTCAGCTTAAATCGCTGACTGTATCTGTCAGCGGGCTTGTAAAGTGTCATAAGTAACAACAACAGTCTTTTGTTTTAAGCATTTTTTACATAACTGAAAACAAAAATAGACTAATTGTCACTTTTACTATCTCTTATATGTAGAATAGAGAACGTATTATAAACATCGAAAATTTCGAACTCTAGATTTTGGAGAATTTAAACAGTTTAGAGATGTCCCTGAGTTTGAAAGCACATTTTGGAGAAATGTTCAAGTGTCTACAAATGACAAAGATAATTCGAAAACGCTTTGAGTCAGACGACTGAAATGTAGTATGCGGTCTTTACAACAATTTTGTAAATTTTAATCAAATTTCCGTCTATTCATCTGTTCCGAAATAAGTTAACACGATAATTACAAAGTGAAGAGAGCTAAATATATAAAATTCGGTTCACAGATTTAACCTCTATAGTGCAAGCATTTGTCAAATTTTGAACCATATCCAACTACAGGTTGAATGTCTGTCGGTCTGTATTTTCCAAAAAGGCGATTATTAAAAAATAAAATCTTTCAAATATATCAAATTTCGTATAGTATTTTGTCAGTATAAATGCAGTTTTATTTTAATTCTTTGTTTCAATCGGTTGAGAAAAACGCATCGAAAGCGCAAATTGGATTTTCGGTTACTATTAACCGCATGGCAGGTTTAATTGTCAAAAAAAAACAAACTCGCAAGGAGGATAAAATTGATTCATTAAAAATACTAAATATACGACAAAAGTTAATATTTCATATCTATTACAGGCCATTGACATGCGAGGAGTTCTCTGGCATAGCACCTTTATTAAAGAATATGCGTGAATGCATTTGGAAGACCACTGCAGCTGAATTATAGTACTAAATAATAAAGAATATTGTAAAATTTTTAGGGTAATCGGCATAAAAAAGCAGAAACTTGGAACTGAAAAGGGATTTTTAACCCCTAACTTCAACTTTTTATACATAAATTTGTGATATGTAGTTGGAAAATTTTTATGAGTTGAATTTTCTTCCACCTTCCTGTATTTTTACTCTGAGAAATATTAGACGCGGAAATGGTGGAAATGGAAAAAGGAGTTATATTTTTAGAGAAATAGAATTTATCCTTGTCCTCCGAATGTTTTTCATTCTATTCCATCCAAAAATTGCGAATCCTGTATATAAATTGTGACAACGGCGTTTCTCAAAAATTAAGCATTTACTGTCAGAATTTTTCTTTGGTTACTCTTATTGTGAGAACATAGAAATATTATATGATAATGTAATAAACATCAACGTACTCGAAATAGTTCATACATGCTGAAATGAAGCAATGTCTTGACAGATCTGGAGTTCTGTATATTAAAACCATGAGAAAACTCTGTCCCCTTTTAGTTTCTTCGCACATATTTCTTTGTTGGAATCAAATATCTAGGTGGTTACTAACACACACACATTCACAATCCTGTATAAAATTTACGAGTTTTATATTTTCCTAAAGAAAAAAGGACCAAAATTGCATTCTGGCTATTCTTACAAGCTCGAGGAGTTAAAGTTTCCGACAACCCTTGAGAGACATAAATTTTCTCCCGCTCTGCGCAAAAGCAATTTTTAAAAAAAAGTCTCAGGCAATTGGAGTGTCAAGTGCGAAACAGCAGCCTGGGCGCACATGTGAAAAATTCACACTCCGAAATGACTACAAAATTTGATAGTCGTGACTATTTAACTATCGTGTTCTACCAATCTCCTTCTTACACTCCAATAACAGTAATAATAACGACTAATTTCGAGCTAACTCGAGAACGAAGAATGGCGCCCATCAAAAGCTGCATTCTATATTTGCGAAATGCATTCCACACAATGCATAATATGCATACAATGATATACAAAATAGAATAACGATGAAACGCAGCAGAAACTTGAACTTTTTTACCATTTTCTCTTTTATAAATGCCCGCTATTGCAGATGCATTAGATTTATTGGACGTAGCCGTCACAACTTTATTTCAGATTGTCCAGGAAAATAGTTCTTTTCTTTATTCTTTTTATTCTTTTCTTTTCTTTTTTTTAAGATGGACATGCTTCTGTGGAAGATTATTTTTATTATTTAAAATTTTCCTCTGTCCTACCCAATGATATTGAAGTTCGAAAAATTGCGAATAAGAGATTACTTTTCTATATATTTTAGTTCATTTACTCATAGAAATATTTGTATATTTTATGGGTATTATAAAATTGGTTCCTTTTTATAAAATTTCATATACGAAATTATGCATTCTGAAGTATTCTTGAGTCAAATAAATTCTTCATTACGTCTACAGGCAGGATTTTTTCCAATTCATAATTGTTGTCGATTGAGGATAAATTAAGTTTATGGAGCATAATCGTCAGATTTTTATTTCCTATTATCAAGAAAAAATAGAGTTCCTTTCTTTCTTTTTTTTATTATTTTCTTTATTAATATTTTTACATGGAAAAGCGTTTTCCAAATATTGACTAAGTAAACGTGAATCTGAAAATTATTATATCGAGTATTATTTTTCTTATTTATTTATTTTATTAAATATTTAGCAAATTTAAAAAGCTTATGAAAATGACAATTTTTCCCCCCCTATTTACAGATTTTTTTTTCTCAAATCACAAAAAGAATTATAAAATTAATATAAAATTCAATAGAATAAAATATAATTATATTTAAAAACTAATTTCTGAGTAATAGAGATAACAAATACATTTATTATATCCATATTACTCAGAAATGTAGCACTCTCTTTTTCCCCCTACACTATGATTCACTCATTACACGCTGCCCTCTGGCGAGTGCTTAGAGAGACAGTCAGTTAAGCCTCTGTTATCGTTATGTGTTGACGTGTTTTTGTCCACTCTCTGTTTGTGTTTGTGTGTAACGTAACCTTATATGTTTTAATAATAAATTAATGTTACACAAGAAGGCTTATCTTAATTAGGATCCACCAACCACCGGTCACAGAAATTAATAAATAGAGTTATTACAATTATAACAGAGAAGAATTTATTTACTAGGCAGATATTATATAACTGATCTCAACAGAGAAGTTTAAAGGATGCTCCACAATTTGAAACTGCACCTTTTCAGCAATTTTGAAGAAACATATATGAAAAGATTTTTTTATAACTAAAAAAAGGAATCGGAAATTAAAATGATAAATTGGAGATCATTTCAACTATATGACGAGATTAACAAAATGACTATGTAAAATTTATTCTATTTACTGAGACAGTAGATCTCAGAAACAATGCTGTTTTAAAAATAAATTTCCTGTGGGGAAATTCATAAATGAATGATAAAAGAATGGGATTCTACATAATAAATGAACATAAATTAAAGCATTTGTGGATATTTTTTCGATGTTAAAATTACGTTCAGAAAAAAAACATTCAAATGTTTTTTTGTATTTGTTTATATTATTTCAATAAAAATGGAAATATGAAACTAGGCCAAAATATTTCATTTAATTAGATATCAAAATCTTCTAAATTTAAAAGTCATTAATTTTTAATTTGCGACTATAATTTTATTAAATTTGTCTTATGAATCTGTAAACTAAAAAAAATAATTATTTCAATAAAAGATAATAAATATAAATTTTTTTAAAGAATTGAAAAATTTTAAATAATGTCTCCTAAGTTCATAAACATTTATAATTTAACCCTCTGCCCAATTTGTGGACCACAATCGCTTCAAAAATTGCTTATTTTGTGCATATTTTAAGACTATATGTATCGGAGGATTTAAAAAGGCGTTTTTTTTTTTTCTAGAAAAATTTTTTCTGAGTACATCTGTTGACCAAAACGCAACTAAACGTTTAATACTGTATATAATTTATTTCAATAGTTAAAAGGAGAAAAATGGGTTGCGCTGTTCAATAAAAGAAGAATACACATGCCCGCAGAAATCACGGGACGAGCAGATTTCCCCACATTTGAGTTGCCCGTGGAAATTGTGGGATGATATGCTAGCGAGTTAATACAAATTGTCCTAAAAACCCATCATTATAAATCTTTAAAAAATTGAAAAGTATTTTCAATCAATTTGAAATTATCTTTCAAATGAACTACACCCCATTCATGACTAAATTTGCACCGAATAGCTGAGAAAAAGAGTTCACAATGCATTGTTATCCATTTCTAAGTTATGTTTAAATTTTGAAATGGCTAACTCATCGTTAAGTTAATTTAAAATCGATTATAAAATATGTTCTAAATAGATAGACAAAAACTTAATGAAAACTTGCTAAAAAAAGGGTCTGCATTTGAAAAATTTATCCCCCTCTCTCTGTTTTACTGTTACTTGTATTGTTTACTAGCCGCCTTTGGAGACCAGCTGGTTCGCCATGAGTAATGCGTTCTAAAATTTTCAATTCAATCACATATTCATTAGCCTTGAAGTAATTCTGGGTACTAATTGGCCTGAAACTAATATTTTCTTTAAGATGATGGGCGGAAAATTCTAAAGGAACACGTTTTACTAATAATATTCTTTAATTTTATAAATCAGTCAGTTTTAACTATCGGTTATGCTTCCAAAATATTAAAAATGTTTTTTTCGGTGATGTTACCAAAATATTAAATATGTTTTTTTAAAGAAAGCGAAAAAGGGGAAAAAATTGAATTAATGATACAGATATTACAAACGATAGAAATATGCCATAAGGTGGGGATTTCAATGCATATCCTGTCTAAATTCAATCAGGTTTACCGTAAATAAAGAAGATTTATTGAATTAATCATTTAGATATTGCAAACGATCATAGAATCCTTGGCTTTGCATTTATTTTTTTAGAAAATATCACTTTTAATATTTATGTTTTTTTATCCAGTCCCGTGCTGAAAGTTGTATTTCTTTAGATTTGATTTGCGATGATATTTTTTTTTAATCTGAATTTCCGTCAATCTTTCCTTTTATTTTATCCGGTCACGGGCTAAAAAAACATGTTTAAAGTATTTCTTTAAAAATTCGTTAAAAATAGAAGCTTAAGTTATACATTAAAACACTGATACTATTAGGAAGCTAATTTTTCAATCTTTAAATTGATGTAAAAATCATGTTTGTGCGATAATATTTTCGGAAATTATAGCGGAAAAACGTCGAAATTTCACTTAATTTTTAATTAATTCTGATTCTAATTAAAAATTCGAAAAAAAGGCTCGATGTACACATTCCCGACCTCCATGGTATCCATGTACCAAATTTGGTAGCTGTAGGTGCAACGGTCTGGCCTGTAGAGCGCCAACACACACACACACACACACATTGAGCTTTATTATAAGTATAAATAACTAATTTAATCGAAAAAAATTGAAGTGTAATTTAATATTTTTATTTCTCTTAAACCATTACAATGAGTTATATTCAAAATCCTAACGTGAATTTTCTTCGTAGAAAATTTATTCGTTTGATATTTTTTCAATGAATGAAAACAAAAAATTTCATGTCACGACCCAAATAATTGAAATTCACTTAATTTCAATATTTCAGATAATTCACATGATGGAAAAAAATTACTGCATTAAAACATTGCTGCTTATTTCTTCAAAACAATCGTTGGATTTCAGTTCGTGCAACAAGAACTGCCAATTACAAAAACCATTAGTTTATCTAATAATCCGTTTAGAAGGATCTTTCTTTTTCTAATTTAAAGTAAAAATTCATTCTTTGAATATTTGTTAGAAACGCAACTTGATCTTTTCTTTCAGACACCATTTTATTGTCGTTAAAAACGGGTCGTGTACTCGTATATCTGTATTGCATTGTAAATCTCTAGTTTTGTATACTTTAAACTAAAGGACGGTTATAATAAAACTTTCCTTAAAAAACAGCATCCTACAACGTAAGCAGAAGAATGGATTGCAAAGAAATTTGATATACAGATTATAGACAAAATACACTCACGGAATATAGAAAAAAAAAAGATGATCCAAATTTTCTACCAAAAGGTATCTTTTACGGAAAAACATTAAATTTAATACATGCACACACACAAAAATAAAGAAAACCCGACCATAACGGATATAGAAACAATATTTACAATCCAGAAAAAGAATTATCTATACTTACAATAAAGCTTAAAGTGTGTGTGTGTGTTGGCGCTCCACAAGCCAGACCGTTGGACCTACAGCTACCAAATTTGGTACATGTATACCTTGGAGATCGCGAATGTGCAAATCAGAGTCCTTTTTTCAAATGTTTAATTAGAATTTGAATTAATTAAAATTTAAGCGACATTTCGACGTTTTGCTCTTTAACTCCCGAAAATATTATCGCAGAAACATGATTTTTACATCAATTTAAAGATTAAAAAATTAGATTTCTAATGGCATCAGTGTTTCAATGTATTACTAAGCTTCTATTTTTAACGAATTTTTAAAGAAATATTTTAACCATGTTTTTTTAGCACGTTACTGGATAAAATAAAAGAAAACAACGACGGAAGTTCAAATAAAAAAAAACTATCATCGCAAAATAAATCTAAAGAAATGCAACTTTTAGCACTAACTGGATAAAATAAAATAAATATAAAATGGGATATTTTCTAAAAAAATAAATGCAAAGCAAAGTTTTCTATAATCGTTTGTAATATCTAAATAATTCATTCAACAAATCTTCTTTAATTACGGTAAACAGGACACTTATCAGATAGTATTTACTTAGATAGGATATGCATTGGAATCCCGACTTAATGGCATATTTCAATAATCGTTTGCAATATCTGTATCATTAATTCAATATTTTTTTCCCTTTTTCGCTTTCTTTAAAAAAACATATTTAATATTTTGGCAACATCACCGAAAAAAAGACATTTTTAATATTATAATAAAATTGACTGATTTATAAAATTAAAGAATATTAATAGAAAAGCGTGTTATTTTAGAACTTTCCAGCCATCATCTTAAAGAAAATATTAATTTCAGGCCAATCAATGCCCGGAATTACTTCAAGGCTAATGAATATGGGATTTAATTGAAAATTTTAGAACGCATTACTCATGGCGAACCAGCTGGTCGCCAAAGGCGGCTAGTGAGTAATAAAGTAAAAAACTGGGAAAAGCTGAAAACTCCATGACGCTTTATGTGTGATCAGTTACTACACATTGGCCATCGATGCAAATGAATGTGTGTAGTCACATTGTGCACCTTTCCCAATATCGTCCTTTATTTGATTAACAACTACTCCACTTGTGCAATTTCATTCTATTCTGTTCTTGTTTCTACTGTACTTAACTTCAGCTGAATTGCATGTTTGTTTGTTTATTTTTTAGTCTCAAACAGCTTATTGTAATTATTATTATTATTATTCTAACAATTATTTAATGTGATTCGTTGACATGGTGATAAGAAACTAGTCAATAAACGTGAATATTGTTTCTGTATTCCGTTTTGGTCGTTTATTGTGTTAAATTTAAGGTTTTTCCAGGAAAGGTGACCCCAAGTGAACATTTTTTTTTAAATCCATGAGCAGATCTTGTGCATAGTCTGTATACCAAATTTTGCTGCAATCCGTTGATCCGTTTATGTTGTAGGATGCTTTTCATGAAGGAAGTTTAATAATAACTACTTTGTATATTTATATCATGAAACAGGAAGAAAATTATGCATTTAAATAAATTACTTACAAAACTACGAAATATTAAGGAAATATTTAATAATCATTCTACAGTCAATGAAATAAAATTTGACAGAGATTAATTTGAATTCAGCAATTAAGGTAACTACTTCTACAAACGTTTCTCAAAAGATGATAGACGAATTTTAGCTATTTTCAGTTTTTTCTTATCACTGACTGAAATTACTAATCAGATTTACAAACTAATAGTTTAAGGATAAAATAACTATTGTCTTAAAGTTATTAGTCTAAAATATCGAAAATTTCACGAATACTTAAACGTTTATCCAAATTTTTAATCTTAAACTGACTTCCTGGATAATTTATTATTGGTATCTGTATTATTGAAATTCAATAATAGAAAAAAAAATGATTCGCTGTATAAGATATAGAAAAATGGTATATATATATATTTATCCTTTTTAATACTAAATTTATAAAAATTGTTTCGAAACCTAACCTTAGTTGAGAATTAATGCGACAAACTGGAAGAGTTTTTTAAAGTTTCTTCTCTCTTTTTCTTTCTTTGCGTGTTTCTTTTCACTTTCCTGGAAAAGGCATTTGGAAGATTAAAAAAATGTTAATGATTATTGTTAACTTTTTCAGAAATAAATAATCTTGATATTGAAAAATATCTTAGTGCTTCTGACACCATAAAAAATATTAATGAACATTTAACCTTTAATCCGAACATTGTAACATCCAAATTTTGTTTTAACTTTCCTGTATGCAAACTACAGAGAAAATTTTGTAACTGCCAAGAAAAAAAAAATTCAGAGCCCTTATTTCGACAAATATCAACTTTTCAGAGTTTGTGTTTTCAAATAAAAGCACAAATGTGTTTTTAAAAAAAAAATGAAAAACTCATTTTTGGTACTATGTCTCTCCATTTGTTTATCTACTCTGTAATTGCAACTGAAGAATTAAAATTTGGTATATGGATGAGGCAAAATGCGTGAACTTTTATTAAATATTGAATGAAATCCATTCAGATGAATTCTACCTGTCAGTTTAATTAAAAGAGGATGCGTTAACTAAAAAACGAAAAGAGCTAGTGAGATAAAATTTAGTGATAAATTTAGAAATTAAAATGTATACTTTTTCTTATCAAATTTTGAGCCAAATATGTCAAGTAATTGATCGGTCTGTTTTTTTGCATGCACAATAAAAATAAAATTTTATTTACACGATCATAACACGTGTATGAGAAAACAATATAGAATTTCTCACTACGTTACTATTATTATCACAATTCAAATTAAAACAATCTTTTAATTTACTTTGCAAATTAAAACTAGTAAACTATATCTTTCAATGTATGTGTGCAAGAAATGAACTAAATATGAAGCATACGATTTTCTTTTAAAAAATGAAAGGACGAAATTTTTTTTCTCGAATGTGAGGGTGCTGCGGAAGAAGAGAATCAGCAACCGAACTAAAGGGAAGAGAGTGGAGGTGCTGAACGGCAGAAAAAATGGCAAATGAAGAAGGATTAATGTTTGAGATCGATAATGTTGTTCTTGTATTGTTTTGTTATATTATTCTTGTGTGTTATGTGCCGTCCTATGTGTATGTCAATTAAATGTTGTTTAAGAATTAAATTTGGTTTCATACCAACTATTCTAGTTTATATTTACTACAGGGGCAGTCCCTGTTTTATTTATTTTTCCAGATGAGAATGTTAAAATAATTTCTACGATTTATGTGCAACAAATGTATTGAACTATAAGATCCAACGTGATCTGTAATTTAAAAAATCCTAGTGTTAAAATAACATCTACGATTTGTGTGCAATAATACGAACAGAAGAAATCAATACAAAACAAAATATATAAGAAAGTGTTTTTTATTTCACATTTCGATAGTTTGATACATTTCTATTTACAACATGACTCAATGAACTCATAGTGGCACAGCCATTGCTATCAGAACCGCATCTAACAGCTGTAGTCGCAATGCGCTGCAAGATCATCCATGAAATAACAGTAACAGGATTCGCCATAAAAACTGCTGATGATTTTGAAAGACTTAATTATGCAGAATTGTTGGCAAACAGTTATTCAGATTTCCGGAGAGAAAAAAAAATATTCGACAAATCTGCTACATGAAATTATCGTATTGTTTCTATTTACTCTATTTTCAAACAAAAAATAAACAATGGGGAAAAAAAAGAATTTCAAATTTTAAGATGTTAGTTTCAACTTTCTGATTAGAGGTCACATAAGAAACAGGTTGGAATTCTAAGGAATAACCGCCTCTGCTTAACTCTTCGGCAGTAAGTACATTGCATGATTGGAGTGGAGGTAGTTCGAAGCAATTATATTTCTTTAACCACCAGAGAAGAAAAAATTAATTAACTTGCATGGCAAACTCTAATCCAAAGACCCACGGTATCTTTGGTAAGGGAATCCATATATATATATATAACCTCAAAAATGCTACCTTGCCGAAATACCCTCGCCTTACCGAAGTAGCTTGGGTAAACTGAATAACAATCGTGATGGCAGCACTGCAGTGGAAACTATGGATGAGTCCTAATGGCCATCACCGGCCAGGATATAGACCTTTCCGTATCAGCGTCATGAGAAAGAAGTAATTCGTCCCATGGCATTATCAAAAAAACGGAAATCAATCACAATACTGGGAACTTTTAACTCTCATATCCATGGATTTCCTTTGATGAAAGGGGAGTTCCCATGCATGAAACACATGGTGGATTTCTTGTTTAGTTCTTAGTTCATCACATCCTGGGTTAAACATAAAAAAACAAACTCATTATGCTAAGATTGCGATCTTGACGAAAGCTAATTGATTGACTTGATTTTTATCCTATCCTGATCATTAACAAATTCGCTTACAAGGAAGTGTCTGATACAAGAAGTTTTTAGTTTTAAGTCTGCAACTAACCGAAATAATTAAGTTTTTAAAAATGCAGAAATCAATTAGAAACGCTTGCTATCTCAAATGCTTCTTATATTATTATAAAAATCAAAATAACAAATGTCTTACAAAGAATGTGGCATCTAATTAGGAAATTAGGTAAATTCGTGTGTTAAGGAGTTAAAAAAATTCGATACTCAGCAGAAAGAAGCATCATATATAACAAATTTAATAAAAGACTGAAACTTAATAAATTATCTGTCAACGAATTCTGCAGCCAAGGCATCTATTGAAATCGATTTTACTCATCAGTGGTCAAAAAGGAAATAACATATAGAAACAAACATATCTAGGTAATATAGAATGAAATAAAATATATTACAAAACACGTGTTAAAATAAATTCAAAAATTATTCTCGGTCTAAAAATACATGCATTTCAAAAGATCAAAAGAGATAATATTTAATAAATTACTGATAAAGTAAATACGGTAGAACTCCAATTAACCAGCTTAATTGGAATCAGTCGATTAAAACAAATTAAATATCCAAATAATTAGGTAGATGAAAAAAGTTCTCTTTAAAAAGAAAGTAAAAAATTGTTTATATAATGTATTAATTTAAATAATACAAAATAACAGTAATATTTTTTATAATCATATTTTATATTTAAGATTAGTATTTGAATTTGTCAAGCAAAGTCGATTATTTTCACTGTATTAATTTGGAATAATTCATGTATGGATCCCTCTGCCCCCCTAAAGTAGTCCATATAACTGAAGTACGAATAATTGGTGCTCTTGCGCACTTTTTTAATCACTCAGCCTTTTTTACATTTGGAAGAAACCATTAAATAACATGTAATAATAATTATAATACTTTAGATTTAATTAAATAAAAAACGAATATGAAAAAGAAACGTTATTTTATTTAAAAAATAATAAACATTAATATATTTAACGAAAGGGTGATTTTGAAATAAGTGTATAACCCCTTAATTAATATCCCTTATTATAGTTAAGTGATATTAGTCTAACTTATGTCCCTTATTATCTTACTTATTATTCCTTACCTCTCCTCACTGTTCAAGAAAACTTCATAGTGCTCACATAAAACGAATAAAGCATTCTTTCAATGCATTTAGGCTCTAGATCACATTTCAAAGAAAATTATTTTTGAGTTACGTTTAGGCATATCAACAATAAGTATACTTAACTAACACTGCAATATTTTATTGATGCATGTTATATTTCCAGACAGAGAAAATATTTTATTTTCGAGATAATAATCAAAGTTTAAGATAAAAAATATATAGTATTTTATTCGGTCCATCTATGGGTATGACAATGAAAACAGTAATACTTGCAACGCGCAATTGAAACGGACATACAACAAACAAATACAATCCATAAATAAAATATACAACCATAAAGAGGTGGGAGTCGTATCTTACAAAGGTATCATATGGCAACTTTATACAATGAAACATGGTTTTTCAACATTTTTTTACATAGCAGGAGTGGGCGATCTCCCTGTTAAATACAATATCAACAGTCAGAGCAAAGACAATTTCATTTTTCTTCCTAATTCAGAAGAGGAAATAAAATTTTCCTTTTAACAGTCATCAATTATAGATGGTAATGTCATTTTGTTAAAATTCCATAGGGGTTTTGAGGACCGTGGCAGTATATAGTAGAACTGGCGAGTTAGAATTCGAATCTCTATGAGCATTGAGCATCCCTTTGTATTCGGACATCTTTCAAGACTGTGCTCCATTCTGAAGTTTTATTTATTTATTTATTGTTTTTTGAATTTTTATTGTTCAAAATACCTTGGAGTGGTAAGAATATAGAAAATAATTTTTCAGGGAAATTCAATTTAAACCATATTATATATATCGGAGCAATAAACAAGTCCCTATATTATATGAATAATTATGAATAGAATTATTTTTTCTATTACAAAGGGTTTGATGTGAGGACAGTCAAACGTTCATCCAGCATTAATATTTTTTTATAGTTGTAATAATTATTCATAAAATAAATTAATATTATGTAAAAAAAAAAATTCTAATGCATTGAAAAGGTCTTAACGGTCTTGAAGTGTGATCTTGACTTCAAAGCGAGAAAGTTCAGGTTCATAGCACGATTCAATAAAAGATCTGTCGTATATGCTGGACCTGGTATACGTTAAATCTGCTATAATAAGTAAAATCTCCTCCAGTTGGTGTACAATTGTAGTTTGGAAGTAGGGTGCTGGCTCTGGTGTCATCCCCGACATCTGAAGGCAGACAAAAATTATGAGATCTGTTGCTTTAAAATGGGACATTAACTAAATTAAGCGTGAACACGGCATCGTAAGTAGTTTCCTAATCATATGTGATGATGTCATTCTGGTAATTTCAAAAAAAAAAGTAAATTTTGAGGTAGTGACAGATTATTGATAAATCTAAAATTATAAATGGAAATTAGTAATTTTTTTAATTCCATTAAAATTTCGAACTGTTTATCATGAATTCAGTTTAAGAATTATAAAAAACACTTTTGCATTTGTCTTTGCTGTAACTATTGATACAAGAATCTACTTCTTGGCTACGAAGTATTCAGAGCATCTCTTTAATTCACAAGATAAATCCATTTATAGCTTTAACATAAACGTGTATGTGGAATAGTACACTTCATTTTTCAGAGGTAATTATCTCATCAGCACTTATATTTTCATATTTTATTTGTAAAATATGAGTAATCTGCCATATAATCCAATTATTTTTATCATTGGCCTCTTTAAGGTAATTTTGCCATACAAAAAATGATAAATTTTATCCGTGCATAGTTTGCTTGGATAATCATACATACTTTGGAATATTGTAGTCATGATGCAATTTCGAAAGTTAGGTTTACAATCTAGGAATTATCTGCAGAACATTTTTTAAAACGATTTCATCAATCTATATTAAATAATTTGACATTTGATTTTTCACATTTTCAATAAAACATTATTTAGCATGAAACATGTTATAAAATAAATCTGCCATTTGAGAAATAAAGTTATTTTCACAGGTTTAACCTGAAAACAGTGGTTTTCATTTTATCATCTCGAAAAATATTGGATAATGTTTTTATGTACAAATTTAATAATTCAACCTGAGAAATTAAACAAATTTAAACTTTAATATGATTAAAGGAATAAAGATTTTAACTAAAATTTAAAAACAGTTAAAATTTTAAAATTAAATTATTATTTAAAATTTAAAATTATTAAAATTATTAAAATTTAAAATTTATTTAAAATTTAAAAGCAGTTTTTTTAACATTATGACTTATTTTCACAATGAATTTTTTTCATTTATTAATACTAAAATTCATTTAATACTTTAATGAGAATGAACAAAGAAAACGTATTTGTGATTCAAATAAAATTTAACTTTATAAAATCCACAAATGCAAAACAATTAAGTATATAATTATTAATATAAAACAAATAAAAATTTTAAGAAAATTTCGATTTAGTTTATTTTAATAAATTCTCGAGTTGACATTGAAAGCCATTGTTTGATTTTGCAGAAAAAATAACAATACAAACATCAATGCAGAAATAAAAATTTGATCAAAAATAAAACAAATTAAGTCTTGTCAAACAAATCATTTTTAAAGATTTTTTTAATTTTTAAATAAAAAATAATAATTTAATAAAATAAAAGGAAAATATCTTATTAAAAGTTCAACTTCCTATCTTATTAAAAAAAAAATGAGTAAACAAATTTCTTTTAAAACCATACACTGCACAATTTTAAAGTAGTAAATTCATTAAATCGTCGTAAATCGCATATATAAAGGAAAATAATAAATAGGGCAAATATGCTTTCTAATATTTTTGCATCAATTACTGAATTATTCAAAATGAATAGATATATGCAAGAATAATAGCAATTCAAATATATTGTGCAGTATATATTCAAATATATCATTTAGTAAGGAAAGCATTAATAAATCGTAATAATATTATGGACTCATTTGCATATTTTGTCTACTATACTAAAATATTGTTCTAAATTATCATATTATGGACTTTGTCATATTAGCTATCATAAATGTTAAATTTATTCAAAAATTTAGGAATTTATCGAAAATTCTAGTATTCTTTAATATGTTCATCTTCTTTCTCAGTTTTGAGATGATTCTGATATCTAGAATTTTTCAAACATTCTCCAAATATTTAGCACGAATATTTTTTCCTTAGAATTTTGCTTACTAAGAACACTTTTTCCTTTGCAATCCAGTTAAAATGTGTCTATGTCCTATAAACGATTTTGCAACGGAATCTATTTTTTATTTCATAATGCTTTATTCTGAATAAAAATGAATTTTATTTAATAAACTATTTTTATGTGATTTTTCATCACAATTTGACTTTAAAACAAAAGGGAAAAGCAATTATCTCTTTTGTACTATTAAATACAAATACAGCCATAAATAGGATTTAAATCCTAATAAATATATAAACAAGACATTTTTACTTTGGATATTCCCTATCCAAAAAATTTCTTTTTGAACTTACTATTTGCAGGATGAAGCTCATCCCAAAAATAATCAGATCTCAAAGTTTTAATAGTATAAGAAAATTATATAAATTTGTTTCGAGAAATTGATGATTAAAATACAATAACTTATTAAAAGAACGATTGAAAAAAATAATTTATATAAAAGTTGGTTAAAATTAATTAAAAATTAAAAGAAAGAATTTTAAGCACTAAGAACTTTGGACAACATTCATTTCATTGGGCCGTTTGGCTATAAATAGGCTCGAAGATGCTCTAGCGTCAACCTCACTCCATGTAAAAGTACTCCATCAATGAAAAAAAATTATGCTTGAAATTCAGGACAACCGAAAACAGTGTTCAGCTCTGTACAGGGTTTCCCAGAATTTGCTGTCCACAATAACAGCAGCAGCAACTAGACCTAACCAGCTTCAGAACTGGCACCAGTCCACCTGCCATCCGAGGTCACAAAGAATAAATTAGATTAAAAGTTCCTAGATGTGGGTTTGCCTCCTTTTTTCAGCATGGTGGTTGGTCTCTGCTGTAATAGGAAGGAATGGACGATGTAGTGGAGGTGGACATTGGTGAGTTGGGGGAGGTGGCACTGCCCCCGGCGAGAGGAGGAACACCGGAGGAATTGAAGTTGACTGGCAAACCTAGGCTAGCCGCTGGTGCTGTTGGGTACATCCTATAGGCCATAGGTTTTTGGAGAGCTACAGCTGTTGCCTGACGGTAGTAGTCCATGCCTGGAATATTGCCGAAAGGTAGACTTGCAGCATAATGGTTTATCCAGTAGGGAGAAGTCTGAAGCATCCTCTGTACAGCGGCGTAGTTGCCAGCTTCGGCGAGGAGTTCAAGGCCAACAGCTGTCTGCCGTTTCCATTTGGTCCTGCGCAAAGAAAAACGATTTCTCATGAGATGAAATGATCAATTCATAAACACAGTAATGAAAGAAAATTTTAGTATTGTTTGCCTGATCTATGTGTAGAATAGTAGAATATAGAATATTTGTGTCCAAATCTTTCCCAAGTGTGAATGTCGGTACCATTTCGTCAGCCATCCATATTGGCTAAGATTATTGCTATATATTTCCTGTGAATGAGTTATCGCAAGGATTTGGCGTGTTTTTCTTGGTAATAGAAATTTTATCGGACCGAATTTATTAGCTTGGCGCCATTTCATCAACCAAACTTAGCCAAGATTATTGATAATTATATTATTCCCTTGATTGAGTTACCATTAAGATTTGGCATAATTTTGTTTCGGATTTCAACTATATCGAATTTAGTACATTAAGATGCATAAAAATTGACTTTGATATGCCATTCGTTTGTGAAAATAACGCTATTTATTATATGTGTATTAAAGTTTTTTTCTCTCACAAATTAGCATGTTTTATGTGACAAATGATCCACTGACTTTATATCCTTATTTCCATATACAGACAGAATTTTCTCCAGAAATTCTGAATTCCAAATTCGAATTCCTAAAAGTAAGATACCAAATTTCAGCTATTTGCATGGTATAAAAAATAAAGTTTTATTCATGGTTAAAGTTTGCTCATTTTAAAAAATTCTCATCACACACACACACACACACACACACACACACACACACACACAAATTAAGGAATTTGTTTTCCCATGGCAGAATTTTTTTTAAAAAAAATCCTCTTTAAAAAGTTTTATTCTTATAAAAAATTCTCTAATTTTTTTTTTATTTAAATAAGCCCACTGTTGGTTTGATTAAAACTATTTGATTAAGCATTAAATACAAAAGAATAAAGAAAATTGGTTTTTGAAAAGGTTTTTGGAAGAATATTGCTATATTTTTCTCTTTCTATGCAACTAATTATTATGTAACTTAAAATGCTGTGATAAAGATAAACTTAAATGCTGTTCAAAGCATCCTATTATCAGTGTTATACAAAACAGCTTATTTTAAGTATTCAAATAGAATTACGCTGACCATATCCTACCACTTGCTAAGATTTATTTTTTCCTCGGTAAATTATGGCATTTCTTCTCTGTGCATGAAAACAAACCCGATGTTCTTTACAAAGCTGATTGTTATGACATTAGCAATCCCAAAAGAGATTACTGTTCCTCAGGTTTACGAAGCAGAATGACAGTCAGCGAAAAAAGAAACAAGAGAGGTACTTTTGATAAACGACAGTTTTCACAATAGTCTGCTCACAAAATATTGCAGTGTAGTTCTTTGGTAATTTCGATTGTACGAAACGTTTCTTCTGCTGTTGTGATCGAGGGTTTTTGAGTTTAAAGACAAATGTTATTTATTCTTTTTCCATTCAACAATGCTTCTACAATAAGTGAAAATAATGCGATTTTGAGTGAGGTATAAAAAGAAAAATTCTGCGATGCCATACAATACCAGCGTAGCGGAAATTTCAATTTTTTATAACAAATATCGTCAGCTATCTGTTGGAAGACAATAGAAGCCATAAAATCGTGAAAGACTAACTCGAAATTGATACTATCGAGCATTTTTTCGCGATGGTATCATGATGCCTTTCCACTGTCTCCCTCCTCCCACCTATTACACAGAGCAACTCTTTTGTTTTGGTTATGTCACCTAATACCATATTCATTCTCCTCTCTGATGTGAACATGGATCTTTCTGGACAGGTTTTCAAAACTAAATCCTTTCTCTGTGACTGACAATATCGAAAACTAAATTTAATCATGAAATTGTTTAACTGAAGCAAAGCTGTGTCCATTCTAAATGCTTGATTGTAAAGTTTTACTTAGACAATTTTGATTCTTTTAGAGAACTTTTTCTCTATTGCTTCAATATCATCGATTTATTTTAATCCTTAAAACATTTAATTCCTGGCTAACTCTTTTCATACACCATTCTAAACAGTGTATCAGTTTGATATCTTTGTGTGTGTATCAATAACGATATGTGATATAATTATATATCAATAATTATATGATTAATTTGATGTGTGTAATTCAATAAATAAAGAAAATTCTACATAGTTGGCAGAAATAGATTCATTTTCGATTTTTTTAAAAACAAAAACCATATGTTATAAAGATTTGAAGCGTTAAAATAAATTTTGATTCTCAAAAATAATACGATTAATGCATTTTTTTAAAGTGCAAAAAAGATAATAAAAATAAATGCAAACAATTCATCTCAGTCATAAAGGAAAATATAATAAAGTAATTCATATCCAAATATACTTGATACTTTTCAAAGAACAAAAAGGACTTCCATATTGCAAATAATTTTAATAGAATACAGTCAACCATCATCAGTATACATTATTAACGCATTAACATTTATTTTAATTCCATAAGGAAGCTGTTTTTCCTTGAAGACACGTGCAAATAACAGATATTAAATAAATTCCTATTGACAAGTAGCTTAAATAATTAACCCTATCAACATACGCATAAAAATAATATGTTAGGCTTATATTAAATGAATTCCTATAGACAAGTAGCTTAAATAATTTTTACTATCAACAATATGCATAAAAATAATATGTTAGGCCCAATTTTCATATTAGATTTTCCATTATATTTTTCAAGAATATTTCTTCTGTTCTCTTAGATAATCGATAAGACGATATTATAAGTGGAAATTATCAATCGCATCAGCTTCATATTGAGTATTCATGTTCAACTCAAATAAGAATACATAGTGAATATTATAATCAGTTATATTATGCTATATACGATCAATTAAGCACATATTGTATACAATCAGCATTAGCATTATACTATTCAAATATATTTTAATAACATTTTAAAAAGTATATTTTTGTAGGAAAAGATGATGAGATGTTTTCACAGATGAGGAATCATCCTTAAATATCAACAATGCATAGCCAATTTGAGACTATAATCAAGAGAACAGCAAATTTTGCTGTAAAAATCATGGTTACGTGCTTTGAATGTGCTAACACGTAAAATGCAGAACACAAAAAATGTTTAAGATTGGAGGCATCAATAAAAAAAAATATTAAGAAGCAATGCTTATGTCATGTGTAGCCATAATGTGGCGTTGGTGTTGGACATCTTAATACGCCAATAACAGCCAAAAGACATGAGCGTACACTTTTGCCGAATGGATAAGTTACTGAACTTCAAACCCGAACATCGCAGGCTCGATCCTTAGCGGAATTCAACTTACAAATTGGCGCAATTCCAGCCAACAGCATCGCCACAACAACACGCAGAATCGGGAAACTTGTGCAATTTGCCAGTTCTGCCAGTCTGTAGCTAAGTCACTGTCTAGGCATAGCATAAAGTGAACAGTAATAGATGGACTAATGAGAATGTAATCGAAGAAGTGCTCACCTTCTGTTCTGGTACCAGGTCTTGACCTGGGTGTCTGTGAGGTTGAGCTTAGCGGCCAGTTCCATCCTGTCCTGAACGCTCAGGTACTTCTGTCTCTCGAAGCTCTTTTCCAGGGTTTGGAGCTGGTGGTCAGTGAAGGCGGTGCGGGCCTTGCGTTGCTTCTTCACCTTCAGGTTGTAGGGCGGACTGCTCGAATGGTCGGGACTATTGGACACCTCCTGACCGGAGTGATCGTCTGCATGAAATAAGAAAACACATTGTTACATTCGAGCTGAATAACAGTTTCGCATGGATGAAGGGCACTTTATCTGAGAGCGTTCGGAAATCTCATTATGTAGCACAATTATTCATAAATTTAAATTAACGTGTTTAACTAACTGTTATATCCAGCATATAGTCGAACTACCCTTTTTTTTACGTAATAAAATTGGCACCAAGCCTCAAACACTAAGCAGCAAAAACTAAGGAAACAAAATGATAGCCATTTAAACCATATTAGGGTTAAAAATTGCATTCCAGATTCGTAAAACATGAACACAGAGATAAAAATGATACTACAAATATTAGATGATTCCTCACTATATATTATATATACATCCTAAAAAATTCTCAAGTCATTTTATGTTCTTTTTTTTTTTATGCATTCGTCTTAAAATGATACAAATTTTAAAAAATTAATAGAAATCAAACTATCAATCATTTGACAAAATAAATTATTGATTTACCTATTCACCCTATATGCAATGAATTATGCTTTTAGGCTTAAAATTTTACTTTAAGCCATGCATTGAGAACATTATAATTCGATTTAAAAAGTTCGTAGATTGCATAAACATCATTAAGTATACTCTAGTCTAAATTGAACCAAAATAACAACCATTCCCAAAATAAATTGAGTCATTTAACCAATAGAGAAAAACGGGTAATCAATAGTTAAATATTGACTTTTTATGATCCTAAAATTTTAGGAGTTAATAAAAGGAATGTGAAAAGAAGTATTTAATATTAATATTATAATAATTTGTTTCATATTTCAAATAATATATCCAATTTAATGTTTTATGTAACGATTTACACATTAAGTAAAACATTCATTAATTTTATAAAGTTGCTAAAATAGAGAACAGCTACTAATAGTCACAAAAAATGACTGGTTCTGATTTACTAATGCAAATTCTAATTATTTGTAACATTGTACATTATTGTAATTATTTAATAACGTTGTACATTGTTCATTAAAATTATTTGTATATTCATAACTAGCCACCTTTGGCGACCAGCTGGTTCGCCATGAGTAATGCGTTCTAAAATTTCCAATTGAATCATATATTTTTTAGCCAAAATTTAAGAAATAGTTTAAGTTAAAAGATTCAGTTATTAGAAATTAAAGAGTCGGTAACTTTATTCGGAAAAACTTTTTGAGTTTAATGCTCTAATAATTTATTAATTATGCTTCCAAAATATTAAAATTGTTTTTTTCGGTGATATTGCCAAAATGTTAAATATGTTTTTTAAAGAAAGCAGAAAAGGGAAAAAATTATTGAATTAATGATACAGATATTAAAAACAATTATAGAAATATGCCATTAAGTCGGGATGTCAATGCATATCCTGTCTAAATTCAATCAGGTTTACTGTAAATAAAGATAATTTATGGGATTAATGATATAAATATTGCAAACGATTTCTTAGAATCCTTTGCCTTGCATTTATTTTTTTAGAAGATATCACATTTTATATTTATGTTATTTTATCCAGTCACGTGCTGACAGTTGTATTTCTTTAGATTTGATTTACGATGATAGTTGTTTTTTCATTTGAACTTCCGGCATTGTTTTATTTTATTTTATCCAGTCACGTGCTAAAGAAAACATGGTTAAAATATTTCTTTAAAAATTTGTTAAAAATAGAAGCTTGAGTTATACATTAAAACACTGATACCATTAGGAAGCTAATTTTTTTTAATCTTTAAATTGATGTTAAAATCATGTTTGTCCGATAATAATTTCGGAAGTTATAGCCGACAAACGTCGAAATTTCGCTTAATTTTAATTAATTCAAATTCTAATTAAAAATTCAAAAAAAGGCCTCCGAGGTGTACATTCCCGACCTCCAAGGTATACATGTACCAAATTTGGTAGCTGTAGGTCCAACGGTCTGGCCTGTAGAGCGCCAACACACACACACACACACACACACACACATTGAGCTTTATTATAAGTATAGATGAAAAGAAGGAATCTACTTTAAGAGTACGAGAATGGAGAATTATTCAATTGTTATAGCAAGTGGGAGTTAACCCCTTGACTACAAACTGTCCCAAGTTGCAATACATTGTAAAAGTGGCTTGCGATCAGCAGTAGCGATCGTTGAGGGCATGGGCCGGACTCATGTATGTACTCGTACGACTCTCTGATAATTTTTACTGGACTCGCATATACGCCCATAGCAATCAAAAGGTTAAATTAAATACCATGTGCAGTTGTAATGATTTTACAGGGAAGAAATGCACTGAATGTAGTATGTTGTAAGTAATTATGTTCTTGAATTCTGCGACAGTTCATACAAGCACTATTTATCGTATCAACGCTCAAATATGAAAAGCATAATAATAATCTATATAAATAAAAATGAATTTTTGTCTGTATGTCTCATGCGCTGCAGTACCGTTCATCCTATTGCGATGAAACTTTGAATACTTTTTACTTGCATTTATTTGTGTCTGCTGAAGATGGAAGAAAAATATTGCCAACCTTAATGTCTGGAATAATAAAGTTTTAAAAAGTAGATTTTAAATTATTTACTCTTTTCTTTTGTATATCACTCAATTTCAATGAATGTATCAGTTTCCGATACGAAAATGAATATTATTCTTTCTATCATTCCTAATTAAACAAGACAATTATTTTAAATTCCAAACAATATTTCCAAAATTATTTCTTCTGCAGTAACAACGCCCTAAAAACTTATAGAATGACCATCCAACTACATAATTTTACAAACTTCATTCTGGCATTTCAGCTAATAAACAGAGTTTTTTTTTTTTTTTTTTTTTTTGTCACAGCACAGAAATGGCAAAATAAAAATAGCCTCGTCTTCTACACTTCGCCAAGAATTAACCTTTTTGGAATTCAATTCAAGCACCTTTTTTTCTTCTTCTCTCATCCCTCTGTGGAAGCGGTTTACCTGGTCGGAGACAAAAGAGGCTTGCGACTGGGGGGAGGCGGGGGGGTCTTGATTACAGAGGAGCCGGTGACAGGCCGGCTACCGACGACGAAACATGGCGCCGTCGGAAATTACACACCTTGCTCACCGCTTCTTCTAACTGACAGTGTTCAATTACGAACTTTTTTGCTCTTTTCTGTCATTTATGCCATTCCTTACCCTTAGGAATGAAGAAAGGGGGGAGGCTTTTAATATTTCGGACCCCCACCAGGCATTTATGATGTCTGTGGCTTATTATGGTGGGGTAATGCACTGGGGTTTTGCTCTGATGCGAAGTTAGCTTGCTGCATCTATTACTTGTTCCTATGGTTCTTTTTGTGAGGTAGCATCTTCCTTTTTAGGAGTGTCTTTCTTTTGGATTTTCATGGATTGCAAAGGAGAGGGGGAGAAGTCCCTTTTTTGTTCGGTTATGGGGGTTGTGGCTGACCTCGAGAGGATTCTTGGGTGGTTTCGAGAAATGTGGATTCTTTTTCCGTTTGTAGGCAACAATTTTTTTATTTCCTGAGATGTGGGCTTTTTTTGGTGTTATTGTTATATAAATTTTTTCATTCGTAAGGCCCAGTAACAAAACAATCATAAAAAAGAGAGTTCAGTTCATATATTCATGTGTTATTTATAATTGAAACATTATATAAGAGTTTCAAGGCGGGACAGCAAAATTTATTATTACATTAAAAACAGCATTAAATTTTTTTTTTCAATGTTGTAAAGTTATATCTAGTATTTTTTTAAATGTTATCTTCAATCAGTTGATTTCTTTAGATGAAACTTTAGAAAATTAAAATTTCGAAATTTAAATTACGTTAGTCTTTTCTGCAATACTAAGTTCAAGCTTTGGCAGTCTATAAATTCTTAACATTGCCCGTTTGTAAATATTATTTAATTTCTTAAGTTTTAATTATTACTAATCCAAAATAGTAAATCTTAAATCTTGCGTTAATAAATATCATCTAACAATCAATCTAGATTTATTAAAAATATATATAACTTTAAAAATATCAGATATTTTATTATTATTTAACATAGAATTATTCGCTGATAATAATAATTTTGAAACTAATTAATATATTATGTGATTACCTAAATAATCAGCAATTTTATAACTGTCCTATAAGGCAAGGCACTTTATATAGTTGGTATTTTATCAGACATAAGTATTTCAAATGGTATAAAATATAGGTCAGCTTTCTTTTGTTCAGTAAAAAACTTCAACGTCCTTGAAAACTTTTTGCAATTATATATGTTATCTTCAAAGTATTCATTTTAGGAAACAAAAGATCAAAGAATGTAGATAATGTATATGTTTTAATCCGATTGCAAGCAAAAGAAAAAATTATGCCATTGCCGTTATTTCCTGAATTACTAGTAATAAGTTGATATTAGCCATAAGTTTCTACCAGCCATGGGTTACAATTGATTCGCCTCTTGTTCATAATGTTAAATTCAATTCACTAACAGTATTTTTTAATAGCGAATTCCCACCTATTTTTAGGTATAACTAAAATCCAACCAATCGAAGGATATGGATGACTACATTTTAAAGAAAAAGTATGTTACAAGAGCAAAAGAAAAAATATATATACATCAGGACATCTATAATACGAATCTCAAAATTTTACAACTATTAGGTTGTTCGGAAAGTAATTTCGTTTTTTCCTGACAAAGGATTTAATTGCATTTTTCGCACCCAATTTCATACTTAAACCGCAAAATCATTTTATGTTTTAAGAGCTGATATAGCAAGGCTTGAGTGTGAAAAAGTGCAGCTGATTCTTCGCAGTTTTTGGATGGTGCCCTTTTAAATATGGAGAGCAATAAACAGCATTTTCGTCATTTTTTTCTTTTTTGCTATAAAAGGTAAAAATGCTGTTCAAGCCAGAAATAAATTAGCCAATATGTGTGGAGAAGATGTGTTAACAGTACATCAGTACCAGAACTGATTTGCAAAATTTTTCCTTCAAATGAGGAGGCCAAAAACCACCTCGATCAGTTTTTTTTACAGCAAAGACCAAAACTTTTATGAGCGTGTAATCATGTTACTACCAAAAGGTATTAGACCAGAATGGCAATTTTATAATTTAATAAATAATTTATTCATTAAACGAAAATTTCTTTTCATTTTGACACAAAAATACGAAATGACTTTCCGAACGACCCAATATATGACTTTAAAGAATTTCAGCAGAAAATATTGGTTAATCATTTGGGTAGCAATTTTTTATATCTTTTTTAACTAACATAAAAGGTTTCCCAAGTGTTGAATAAAACAAAATAAACTAAAAAAATTTAAAATGCAAGGAAAATTACAAAAATACACGGAGCAAAAAGTACCTATAGCATATACATAAAAAATAAAAATACATGATATAAAAAATGTATTTTTTTATAAATAAAACATGGCAGAATTAAATCTGATTGGTAAAAAAGGTGGCATCATAATAAACAAAAAAAAAAAAAATTGTACATTGAAATGCAATGAATAGGCAATAGTTTTCAAAGTAAGACATATTTTAGCAGAAATCATTTCAAATTCTAAAAGGAAATATAATATTACAGCATCACTTGTAACATAAAAAAGGCTTTCAAATATCTTTATGATAAAATCGTGACAAAATTTTTCTTGGAATGCAAGTTAACTCTTAAGTTTCTTTCAATAAAATTATGACAGGATCACGAATGTACTCAAAAAAAATCTTAAAAAGATATTTTTAAATGTAACTTTTTACAGTTCCTTCATGTAGAGGAAAATAAGATATCGCAGTTTATGATTGGTTCTTAGATGCATCTCACAAATCTCGTTTATTATAATAGTGATTATGACCCATTTCTTTGCATTTAAAATAAATACTTTCATCATTTGAAAGGCATTCTCAAATTATTAGAACACGAATGTCAAATTATAAATAATCTTTGTATATTATATTGTTATTTCTGGTTTTCAATGCATTACTTTGTTACAAGGAAATATAATTTGAATTCTTTTCTCATTTAATCTTTGTATTGTTTGTATCTTCAAATAACATTTCTATGTAAATTAGAAATTTGATATTGAAAGAAAATTTCCTTTTTTTTCAATTAAAAGATAGAGATGAAAGTTTATTAGTTAGCTTAATAATTAGGTAGAAAATTTGAACACAACACATTTTGAACAAAAATTTGCATTTGTTTAAAAGTACCTCTTCAGCATTCATCTATTAATGTATCAAATTTAAATATTAATGAGTCAGTTTTCATTTTATTTTCCTGAATTTTAAATGAAAATTTTTGTTTGTATTTAATCCATTACACAATTCTTCTGTAGCGTTTTTTTTTCTTTCAAATTCTGTAACAAAATATAATAACATTTCATTTTTTAAAAAAACTAATGTTTATCTCTAAAAATCCTAAATTAGTATATTACAAATGTTTCTCAGGTTTCAATAATTAATTTTCATTCAAGTACTTTTTTTCATTATTATTAAACATAAAGGATTCTTTGATAGAGACTCAAGAAAATTATTTCACATTGAATGAAATTAAAAACACCATTTTGAATCTCACAAAATTAATTTTGATCTAAATTACATGCTAAATTTTAATATGAATCCTTCAGTTGCTATTTTTGAAAATCTTTTAAAAATTTTTTTAATGAAATAAATCAATTTCTTCTGCGCACTTCAAAAACATTTGCTTACTTTAATAAAAAGTAATTAAAAAAAATACTATAACGTATTCAAAATTTTTAAAAAATCCTTACATTTTCACTATGTTATTAGTTTTTAATAAAAAAAAAGGAAATAATGACAATAAAAAGTTGGTACATTTATAACACGATTTATAATTCATTCAGTAAAATTTTTTCCAATAAACTTTCTTTGTATATTTATTGCCTGTTGAATGGATTTTTAAAAAAATCAACCAAATCCAAAGAATATACTTTCCAGCCCCTAACCCCAATCCGTCCCCTTTTCACCAGGTGAGGGGGGGGGGGTGTATATTCAACAACAAAAGAATGTTCGATTCTCGACAAAAATTCTTCCCACTCCCACTTCTTTTTCAACTAAGTTTTGTTATCGTACAAATTCCGACGTGATCAATTTCTACGAAAAAAAGAGAGAGAGAGAAAAAAAAAAGAACTGAAACCGTAACCGAACAATATGAGTTCCAAACCGCTATCCACCCCCGTCTCCAACAGGTGGAGGCGCAAGACATTGCCCAAGACGGTCACGAACGCAACAGCATGTCTGCTGCAGGAAGGAAGTGAGAATTGAAGACCAGATAAGAACCGCACGCAACCGCTTAAGACGCTGCGTGGACAGACGTGGTCATTTCCCACGGTGCCACGCTTCCGGTCGGCCGGTAAACCCCACGAAAGGACAATTATCGTAATCAGCCGGTTTCCGAAGTGTCTTGGTTTAGTGACCACCCGGCCTACTCAAGGATGAAAACAGACCCCGCATCGAGAATTAAAGAGCCCGGCTCACCATCTCTGTTCCTCCTATTCTGTGTACGCCGATCAGGCGGGGTGGTTTGAGGTGAAAATTACAGTTAAATGCATTTGGGGATGCTGCCTTGTCGGTAGGGTGTTTTCCTTCTACGGTGGTTTCCAAATATGTTAGGATTTCTGCATTTGTAAGAACTTATATGAATTGTACGGAAATGCTTAGAACATTCATTGGTGATCGTGGATAATTTTGCATCTTTTGCATCACCCCTCTGCGGTGGTTTCAAATTGGATTTCTTCAATTGTAAGAGCTAATATGAATTGTACGGAATTTCTTAGAATATTCATTGGTGGTCGGGGATAATTTTGTATCTTTTCGGAAAGTAAATTTTCTTGATTCTAAATATCATTCAAATTTAATTATATTTAATTTTTTTTTCGTCTGTATTTAAATGGCTTTTCACATTTTGTGAATGTGTGGTTCTGCTGATTTAAAAATTCATAGAACACTTGAGGGTTTTTTTTAGGAGAGAGGGTTAAATATGATTTTAATTTCTTTAGGTTAGGGCACAAATGTCAAAAGTTAAAGAAATTTTGATAGACGCTATTTTTTGTTTCCATTCTTATTAATCAAAATTGGCATTTCCCTTTCAATGAAATATTCATAAATAGACTTCATTTATTATGTTTTAAACTATATTTTTATTAATAGCATAAGATATATATCTTTTATTTTAATTGTTTTCTGTTTACTGCCTTTAAATTCATAATTTATCATTATTAGCATTACGGAATCTTGAAATAAATTTCTAATTCACTATCAGATGGCACCAATAGTCAAATCAAAAAATAATTTAAATAAATTATTAACTTTTATTTTCCAAAAATATTAAAATACACTTTTTTTACCGAAAAATTATTGAAATATAATCTCGAAACTTTCTTTACAAACATTGATAAAGGGAAATTCGAGGGAAAAAAAACTAAAAACAATAAGGGAGACTAGATTTCCTTAAATGTATGCATGCTAAAAGCTTTTTTTGCGATACTTATAATTTATCTTGTATTAGGTAGTATTGGGGGAAAAAAACGAGCATCTTTTTAATTATATTTGTTCAAATGCAGAATCAAAACCAAGGATAGAATTAATACCGACAAATTGATAATAATTCATTGCTATAGTAAAAAGAACCATGTCTAGGCGACCATGAAAACAATAAATAAGTTGACGTCGCCTACAAAAAAGTATTGGTTATCTATTATTAGGATTCAACGATAATCCCTTTAGAAAACGATTACCATAATCAGGTGGAACGATTTCCGTTTCTACTGTGGCCACGTTGTTCAAAGAAGGGGAGAAAATGGCCCTCCCTCCCTTTGACTTCAGAACTGAGGAGCCGAACTGATATTTTGTCATTCCGTTTTGCTTATTCCAATAATCATGCTAAAAATCGAACAAAGTTTGAAGTGAAAATAACAGTTAGCTGCACCTAAGTGGGCGTTGAGAAGCGGCCTTACTGGTGGAGCGTCTTCCCCCCTCCCCTCCCCTCCCCTAATTTTTTCCATGAAATCGTTCATAGTAATTTTTTTCCCGCAGTTTTTAATCTGGCACAGAAAACAAAAGCGAACTGTCTTTAAAACAAAGATATTGGATATTGATATTAAACATTTTGATATTAGTAATTTCTGGTATTGTACATTAGTCATATCGATACAGAGCATTTTGACATTAGTCATTTCTGAAATTTTCATTTGTGTATAAAGAATTGTGTATAGATGGTTCCTTTATTTGGGAGAATTAGTAATTAAATTATTACTTTTCTACAGGGCAATGAGTAGGTGTTGATTCAGTTTTATAGATTTGTTTCTGTCGACAACGCTGAAAAAAAAAACATAAATTATGAATTATATAAATGCATTTAATTAATTTCTATTTAGTGATCGTTATCTTCAAGTGATTTTATCTAGGATTTATAAAATTTATTATGGCATAATGTTGATTTTTTATAGTTATTTTACAATTGTAATACTTTAATACCTAACTAAGAGATGCAAAATCTAATGCATATATATTTATTAGACTCCGCATTAGAGGAGGGTTAAAAATGGTGAGTAAAGAAAACAAAAATAATTGACTTTTGTTTAGTAAAGAAAAACTAAATGAATATTATTGATTTTTTTTAGAAAAATTAGTATATCTTTTCTAGTTTTCTAAAAACAACAATACAGTTTTTCTACAAAAATAAAGCATGACATTAATAAGATTAAAAGTAGAACAGAGCAGCCCCAAAATAAAAATCATTCGAAAATAAAATTAAAAACCTAATTTTTATGATGAAGCAAAGAAATTTTTATTGAATAATTCTTTTGAATATTACCTAAATTATAAAAATTTTATTGTTCAACAATTTTGTTTTCTGTATTCATATTAACATGTCCGATTTCAGCAAAAAATATTTTTTATATTAATTATTTAAACTCTTCATTTTGCTTCAGATTTTACGGAAGCTGACTGATTATTTGAGTGTTCTCTATTCACACTACAATATAAACTCAATGCTTCTATTATAGTATGAGCTATACGACTGTCAAAATTTGAAGCTCAAAGATAGTCTTTTAATAGTTTTTTCAGCAAAAATTAAGTTACATTAAATATTTAAAGTTGTAGCATGCATTAATCTTAGCTATCCAGGTAATTGCTGGAGAAGGCTAGGTTTTTTAATTATTAGAAAAAAAGTGTCCAAAATTTTATTTCTTTTTGAGGAAACTATTTAAAATGTCTAAAATGAAAATATAAAAAAAAAATAGCTGTAACGTAAAAAAAGGACAGCTACCATCTTAACTTAAAATATATAAATAATTATCTTTGAATTAAATTAAAGGATGTAACTGTAACTGTTTTCCTTGGTCCTCTATCGGCCGCTGTCATGAACAATCAGTCCATGTCTTGGAAGCTAACGTAAAGAATGCAGTCCCCGAATACTATTTTAATGCATATATGTTAAATGTTTTTGTCCGAAATAGATTTGTCCCCGTGTGAATTATGCCCTTTAATGTCATAGAATGTATTTTAACTAAACTGGCATGATTTATTGATTTTAATAGACTAACCTGACAGAATTAAAATTTTGGCACCTTTTCTGTCACAAAGAAACATTTCTTAAACGAAGTACTTTCGAGACATGAAATTCCAAAGCAACTACAGAAACTGAAATGCAAGCAAAACCCAGCAGCAGCAAAAATCGTCAATATCCAAGATAAGAAGTCTTCGTTCACATTCGTGGATAACATCAGCGCCTCTTAGTTTAATCGCCTTACTTAAACGCACTTTGTCGAATCGATTACCATCGCAAAGGAAGTCGCAGTTGTGAAGGCTGGTCATTGTTCTCGTCCACTGACCACCGAGATTTATCAAGCTTAATTGTTATGGAAAGTAATGGGACCTTTAGATTGGACAGTGATCACAGCGCATGACTAAGCGGAGGACAATTAGTTACTTGTAAGGGGGTGCTTCGGCCAGTGGTTTTAGGCCTAACGCACAAAGAAAACGATCCATTTAATTGGAGTAGTTAAGACTCTTAGGTCAGTGACAGATTGGAAATAGTAGGTGGGATGATGAAGATAAAAGTACAAAAATCTATTATGTTCTGTGTTAAAAAAAATGTTTAATAATCAAATCACGGTTTAATTAAGTACCGTCGTTGATCTGAAATTCTATTGTAGCTGGGCCACGATTTTAATAGCTACTGTTTAATGGTTTTGCAGTCAATATCGGATTGAAAAGATCCGATTTGTTATCCGAATTTGAAAATTTTATTCTGGTTTAAAGATTTGTTAGTGAAAGTATTTGAAAAAATATGGGAACAAAAATAATCTCCAAAAGTTATGGTAATTTTTATTGAAATCGGTGAATATGTATTTGAAAAATCATAATTTTAGGTAGGATTAATTCTTCTATCTCCTTGAAATTCTTTAAAAAAATACAAAAAACACACCTCTTGACGTTCCTTGAGATTCTAGGATTAGGATGCAAGATTGGTCTTAAAATCGTTTGAAATTCTTTGTATTGTGTCCTTGAATACCATTATAGACGATACATCAAACTTAGAAAGATAGTGTTTTTTAACAGGGAAATAAAAGAAAATTAAAAAAAAGTCGCAAATTAATTTTAGGAAAAAAATATATAAAAGTTACGGATTAATTTTTCAAAATATACAAGAATCGCATATTAATTCCTCTGAAAAAAATCATGCAGAATTATATATTTAAAGTGCGAAAACGCTAAAGCTATTATATATACTAAATATTTTTAAAAAATTAAAGAATTGAATATATTAAATACAATAAAATAAATTAAGATTAAAAAGCAAATTTTTAAACCGATTTATGATTATTCATCTTGACATTATAATACAAATGTATTATAATGGCAAAATGAATATAATATATTAATGATATAAGACATTAACGCATCTAAACATTGATCCCTTAGCATATAGTGGCGAGTCTGTTTCACGCATTGAATTTCTAAATTTAAAATCTGCAAATAAGGGATTTTTGCATGAACTATTTAAAATATCACTTCAGTATTTCAAATGTGTTAATTTTATTATAGAAATCAAAATAATTATAAATGAATGTGTCGTCTAATTAGGAAATTAATTAGTAAATTTGTAGGACAGAGGGCTTAAATGAAGAAGTCACAATTAGTTACCTTTGAAAAATAAGGTTTATTTAACATTTGAAATTTTTTTTTAAAAAAAAAGAAGTGAAAGAAAGAAAATAGATACAACTTTTTTCTAAATAAACAAGATTGTACCCAAATTGCTTCATAAGCGTTAGAAAATAAATTGTTTGGCGGCCCGTTTTTAAGATCTGGGATACTGAATTCCCCAAATGATTCGAAAATCACCCAAGCAAACAAAGTTTTTATGTTTCACTCTCAGATCCGGCATTGAGTGGCCGTAAACATCATTAATGTGGATCAATTACCTTTTTGACAGATGTGGTTTAGAAAAAGTGACTAAATGTATCCAAATGACCGTTACGCTTCTGCGGTTTGCGGCATTGAAAACAACAACCGTCATTGAGAAATTGGAAACTTAATGTCAATTCCCCCTTTGCTCTCGCCGAATCGTTACATTTAATTGTTGGACGACGAATGTTTGCTATTGCCCGGTTATCACATCCGGCAGTCCATTGTCCGTCGATCTCGGCAAGTCCGGGTCCGTCACACAACACCCAATTAGCACCCAATAACAGCCGTCACCGTATTTTTCAAATAAGCCTCCAGTCGGCATGTATCTGTTTGTGTAGATCATAATGAAACAGTAAATAATTCACGCGAATCAATTGGTGATTCAGAGAATTGTTAGGACGCTAATGACACGCGCCGGGCTTGTAATGACCGGATTGATGACGAATGGAGGGGACAGTAAAAGCTGGTCGAATAATTCAATTCCATAGATTTCATTTGTTGAGGTTCTATCTTTTTTCGCACATATTTTGAGACACGTTGTTAACTTTATATGAGTAAAAATATCTATAAAATTTGCACTTAATTCATAAGAAATTGAGCTGAAAAATATTAAATTGTATTCAGAAATTCTACAATATATAAAACTTTTTTTTTCTTTATAGGGAGCATTTTCAAATCAGAGGGTCGTATATAGAATAGATTTTATATTCGTGACTTACAATCCAAACTTTCAAATATTAAAACTGATAATGTTACCGGAAGATTAATATGAAAAGTGACGATGTTTTTCAATTTTTTAAATACCACTAAAAAATACTAAAAGAAATTTTCATGTTCTTTTAACTCTTTGGTATCTGGAAGTTTCTTTAATTATTTTAGTAACGTTTCTTGATTGTGATAGTTAAAATGAATGCCTGCAGAATTGTAAGAAATAGGAAATAATTTTTAAAAAAAATCTATTTAAGCAGTTATGTTTTACTATTATTTCTAGGAGCAATAAAATGAACTTCTGTGTTCAATGAATGTATTTAATTCTTTAAGCTTTTTAATTATTATTATTTTGAAATTTGTGAAGATGCTTTCCCCTCTTTCCTCTGCTCGTCAAAAAGAAAGCAATTTATTTTTTAAAATATATCTTGACAAAATGCCTTCTGTTTTTTTATATTAAAAATATTCACTGTAAAAAAATCTATAATCCAAAAATTAAATCAACAGTAGTCAATTAAAATATTACTCTTGCGTATATGTGGACTTTTATCTAGACAAATTATAATTACGATTATGGTGTGGGTAAAAATACTGAAAATTTGGCAATTTATCTCTAAATAAATGAATTATTAGTTTACAGCTAATGTTTTTTTCCTATTTCCAACAGCATTACAGGATCTTAAATTTTCGATATTTAATATGAAGATGTTTCGATGTTACCACATTGAAGTTTTTTTAAAAAGTCATTCATGTTTCTACATTTTGGAATTTTTATCCCTCTTTTCAATCCCTTAAGATAATTATGAGTGCAACTCCAGACAAAAAAGAACGAAGGGTGCATATGCCATATTTCAATCTCATATATCATGTTCAAGTCAAAAATCGGACGAAATAAAATATGTTAATATATTCTAAATTTCTTATTATCATGGATTATTCTATAACTTTAGTAATTTTACAGTAATTATATGCTTTCAAATTTTAAAAGTGGCACAACGAACTTAAGTGTCGACTATAAATTCTCAACTCTTTTGAACAGGCATGCGCAGTAGCCAAATCTTTACTGTATCGACAATCAGACGCTATAATAGTAGAAACATACCACTTATGACAAGTATGTGTTTAGAAAAAGCGGCGGGATCGCGTGTTACCATGACAACTGTCGCACGTGGCGTCCAACACGGATTTAATGAGCAGAGCATGTGCCCTTTTTTTCATAGGGGTGCACTTGCGAATGTTGTGGTCGCGTGTACAAATAAAGAGAGGTTGGGCCCCGGCAAGCCCCGACACAATAATGACACGTGGCGATGGTTTGAAAAGCGTCAACTCCGTGCTTGACTTTTCGATTCGTGTGTGCAAACATCATATATCTATGTTACACATGAACCTTCTAATATAAATAAATGTATCATAAATCCGGGAGTCGGCACGTCATACAGCTCGTTATCTATATGGGTCGTGACCATGGCAGATTTCCTGGGCTGGAGATATATTTTAACTTTATAATTCCTTTATTATTTCTACTTCTAAAAAAACCGCGCTTATTTTGACCATCGACTTTAAACTGACATATTAATTTTGCTTTATCGGAAATGGAGTATTTTAATATTGTTAATTGAACTGAGTGAATCATTTTATGGTTTGTTTAATTAAGGTGTGAAAAGGAAATTCCACCAATAAAAGCTGTATTAAAGAACAAAAATGAAGAAATATGAAAACTAGATAAAATCTTTAAACGAATGATTTTTTTGATAACTTTTTTAAAAAAAAAAAACTTTCATTGGTAAGTTGGGGATGGGAGGGATTGACAAAAAAATATCTAAGCTAACTTTTTGCACTTGGATGTCTCTTCTCGGCGCACCATTCAAAACGGAGTATTGGTTTGCCCTTTGTATTGCTTTTTTTTAAATTATTATTATTGTTGTTGTTGTTGTTGTTAAAAATTTCAACCGAGGGCAAGAAGATATATATTTTTCCAAAGAAATTCAGCTTTTATACAATTTTTTTCTTTGCTTTTCCGTATAATAAACAAGTTCTTGCATTAGCAGAATTAGGCATCAAATTCTTTTCAGAGTGCAAAGGGTAAATTATGTTTTTTTAATTGACCAAAAATTATTATTAGAACATATATATTAAACACTAGCCGCCTTTGGCGACCAGCTGGTTCGCTATGAGTAAAGCGTTCTAAAATTTTCAATTAAATCACATATTCATTAGCCTTGAAGTAATTCCGGGCATTGATTGACCTGAAATTAATATTTTCTTTAAGATGATGGACGGAAAGTTCTAAAAGTACACCTTTTCCTAATAATATTCTTTAATTTTATAAATCAGTTAGTTTTAACCATCGATTATGCTTCCAAAATATTAAAAAAAAATCGGTGATGTTGCCAAAATATTAAATATGTTTTTTTAAAGAAAGCGAGAAAGGGAAAAAAAGTATTAAATTAATGATACAGATATTGCAAACGATTACATAAATATGCCATTGAGTCGGGACTTCAATGCATATCCTGTCTAAATTCAATCAGGTTTACTGTAAATAAAGAAGATTTATTGAGTTAATGATATAGATATTGCAAACGATTGTAGAAAGCTTTGCTTTGCATTTATTTTTTAAAGAAAATATCACATTTTATATTTATATTATTTTATCCAGTCACGTGCTTAAAAGTTGCATTTCTGTAGATTTATTTTGCGATGATAATTTTTTTATTTGAACTTCCGGCATTCTTTTATTTTATCCAGTCACGTGATAAAAACATGGTTAAAATATTTCTTTAAAAATTCGTTAAAAATAGAAGCTTACATTATAAATTAAAAAAATTGATACCGTTAGAAAGCTAATTTTTTAATCTTTAAATTGATGTAAAAATCATGTTTATGCGATCATATTTTCGGAAGTTATAGCGGAAAAACGTCAAAATTTCGCTTAAATTTTAATTAATACAAATTCTAATTAAAAATTCGAAAAAGGGGCTCCGAGGTGCACATTCCGGACCTCCAAGGTATACATGTACTAAATTTGGTAGCTGTAGGTCCAACGGTCTGGCCTGTAGAGCGCCAACACACACACACACACACGCACACACACACACACATTGAGCTTTATTATAAGTATAGATATATTTTTGTAAACCAACTAATTAAAAAACTAATTAAATGCATAGATTAAAATCTCGTAAAAAATACAGAACTAAATATATTCAACTTTTTTATACTTCACATTTGCCATTGTTGAGCTACTGAAAAAAAATACATTGTATGATAGTAAAAGTTTCAATTCAATAAATTTTTTTTATATATTGTACAATTATATCTAAAACTTTTATTCCAGTCATGCTATGCTGTCCAAAATCTTAATCCCTTTACGGATCATAATTCTTTTAACGCGTTGGCTGCCATTTTGGCCGAATCACATCTACTAATTAGATGTACCTTTTGCTACATTTAAGAGATAAAAAAAAATGTTTCGGTTCACAAATTATAATAGTAGCATCAAATATATTAACATATTCACTAAATGATGAATGAATTCTACTATGAATCGTACCTATGATTCGACCATTATCAGACCAAGACCAGATAAGGGTCCGAATGGTAATACTTTATATCTTAAATATATAAAATGAGAGAAAATCTAAATAGATATGAATCATAGGTGAGTCACAAGGCGAACAACGGTATAAAACAGTGATATATTTATTAGACATATCATAGGCGTGTTCTCATCTGACATCAAATTCTAACCTGAATGAGAATATTGCTGTCACTCAAATATGGACGACACGACATTCAATGCATTAAAAATAACATCTTTCAAACAACAATCTTAAAGTAATTAATTACTTTAATTACTCTTGCAGATTATATTCTTTCATTTCTCTCAAATTATTCAAAAAAAAAAAAAAGTAGTTACTTATCAACGCAATCGAAACTGGCTTTTCTCTTTTATAATGGATCCGACCGATTTATCAAGTTCCGATTTCCGTCTTAGACGCTAAAGTAAATAAACTCTCATCCAGTTAATCCAATGATATCACGTTTTATAATCGCAATCGTTATCGAATCCTTTATTCACTTAACAAGCAACATTCCCTCCTTTCTGGAAAACAACCGTCCCACATTCCGTCGTTGCATATTAAAGAGGCGCGACTTCGAAGCCGTGGGAACAAAAACCCGAACGTTATTTTTCTTGCACGTGTCTTTTTTCCTACCCCACAGAAGGAAAAAGAAACAAACAAATCTTTAAATTGTGGGAGAAATTTGTTAAGATAAAAGCGCCGTTTTTTTTTTTTTTTCTCTCTTCTAAATGACTCCTCATGATACTGGCGGGGGAGGTAGGGGATGGGTAGGAAGGTTCATTACTTGAACCAGTGGTGGGAATAAGCGAAGGTTTAAGTGCATGCTTTTTGTCCTTTCCAATTCAACGATTTTCTGGCTACAACACATCTCGCCCCCCCCCCCCTTTACTTGTAGCGTCTCCTATGGAACAGGTTATTTTTAAGTTAAGATTATCTTTTCGAGAATCGCACGCTATGCGATTTCCTTCCTTTTACAGAGTTGGTCGGACACGACACATTTTGGACTTAATAAATGAGCAGTGGGTGTAGTGTATAAACATCAAAGTGAATGTCGGTTTCAAAGACACCTGTTACTAATACTGGTAAACTCAGCTTTAAGGCGGCGGTATACTTTGGGATTATCCTTACGACTTCCGATTTTATTTGAACGAAAATAAGTTGTAATAGCTTTTTTTTTTGTTGTTGTTGTTGAAATAAATCTACGTATTTTAAGAAATTGTTATTACTTTATGTATTACAAATATATGTGAAACCCTGTTGTTGGATATTAAACTTAATGGCTATTTTTAAAATTAGAGGAAATAGAAGTAAAAATTTTCTAGTTTTTACTTCTTAATTTATTATGAAATTAGCATATTATTGAGGAACTGAAGTCCTTTCTTGTGTTAAAAAAAACTCAAGCCGCTCTTTTTGGACATAAAATTCAGTAAAAATCCTTTTTCAAAAATATCTGTTTTAGAGAATTAAAAAGCAAATATTATATATATATATATATATATTATTCTTTTTAGTTCTTAATTTTTATTATTATATGTATATACATATTATATTATATAAATATATATAATGAAAACTTGAATTAAACTTATCATTTGCTACAAGGGCTGAACAAGAATTAAATCATTTAATTAATAATTAAACTCTCAAAATAGTAAACTTTTTTGGGGAAAACAAAAAAAATATGACATTTGAGAATTCTAACATGTTAAGGGTGATTGTAAAGATGGAATTTTGTATCTATATTTTAAACAGGTAGCAAATCATAGAAAAATGGTACAATGTTTGCACAATTTGTGGGCTATTCCTTGCACAAAGATTGCCAAGAATCATACACTACAATTGGATAACTGATAATTTTCTTTTAGATTTTATCAATAGAATCCATTCACGTTTCTGTGATATACGTCAAATGTGTAATGTGAATTCTATTTTAGAATTCATTTTCCTATTTAAAGGGGGGGGGGACATATCCTAGCATAAGGCAAGGTAGTTCGCTATCTTATGCTAGAACGTCCTAGCATAAATTAACGTCCGTATAAAAGTTAGAATATAAGTTAGTTGCGATTGCATGCAATTGAAACTAATTTAAATCGTTCCATTTATCTACAAAAGTGCACTTAAATTCAATAGTCTTATTTTTTGAATAAAATTCTGTTATTTCAATTGAAGAAAATAAATTTATAACTTCCAAGCGAAATGCTGATAAAATAATCCCCTCCCGATATAATCCAGGGATGAACCATAGGGAAAATCCATAGTTACTAATAAATCCAATATGGTTGATTTCGTTTTACTGAGGATACTTCAGAGATATGTATATTCAGTTTTAAAACGAGATAAGTTCCATTTTTTTCCCGGTACATTTTCGTATTTTGTCCCCTTTAATAAGAAATCTTATTTCAGGAGATCTAAACCCGTAATTGAGGAAAGATATTTTAAATGCCCTAAGATGATTTTCTTGATAATGTGTCATACGAAATAACAATAGTGAAATAAGAACAGATTTTTTCATTAGTAATTCAACCGATTAAAATTCAGATTTAATTGCAATCTGAGAATATAAAAATTATATAGAATCGTCTCCAATATAAATTTTTTAAGGTTAAAATAAATAGTCTTGAGCTCCCAAATATGACTAATATTCCCCAAAAATATAAACTGATGGAAATGTCACAACGTAGGACAACGTTCTTTAAGCATTCACATTTGTGATTTTCAATACTATTTTTTTTTTTTTACTGTCATATGAATGCTTCAATCGAAATGATTTTATTCACTTAAACATTTTTAAAACAAAAAAACTACCTTTATTAGACTTTATTTCCAAAATTAATCATTTTTTTATATACATTTTATTTAAAAGAAGTAATTCTCGAACTCACAAATGAAACTGGTAAAACATTTATAGTTTTTATATGATTCGTGATTTGACAAAAAACATTGGTTGATTTGGTTGTGTTTTCTGGCGCAAGGGCCATATCTGACCATGTTGCACCACAAAAAAAAACGATGTATTTCCAAAATAATCACTTACTAATGGATTTCATTTTCTTTTAGCAGTAATAAACCCCAAGTTAAAGATAAAACATTGGTAAAAAAAATGTTTTAAATAAAATATTACTCGAAATTTTTTTTTCGACTGTATTTGCAAATCCCTTTTACATATTTAAAAAATTACCATCTGCGAAAGATATTCTACGATTAATTTAACACCATGATTTGAAATTCCCTAAGTGGTTGTAGTTGACATACATATATATATATATATATATATATATATATATATATATATATATGCCATTCTAAACGAGGAAAAAAAATCTGCGATTGTAAAATAATAATAAAGAGTCGCCTTTAACATATAAATCCTACCATCTATTAACTTAGAAGGTTCAGCATTTTTAAAAACAAGAAATTTTCAGCTACCACAAGCGATTACTTTTTCCAACAAATATTGATATCATAATTCGTCGATATATGGAAAAAGCATAGATAATAAAAAATTATAAGTCATAGAATTATAAGTTTACTTATTGTATTTATATTTATGGACATTTATGGTTATACATCGAGCAAATAAAAATGTTTTTCACAAATGCCTTTGAACTTTCTAAAATAGTTATAGTTGATATAAACGTCATTCAAGACAACAACAAAAGCAACGAAATTCTAAAATTATTGAAATAATAAAGAATCAATACTTATCAGCGAAGAATAAACACTTATTAAATTGGAATCAACACTTATTAAATTAGAAAACTCAGCATTTTTTGAATTATCTGCCTTAAGTGATTACTCTTATCTAACAAATAATGATACCATTTATTGTCGAGGTAGGAAAGAAGCATACATACTAAAAAAAATTATGAGCTATATAAGTTTACTTATTATATTTATACTATTGATCATGTATGGGTGTACATAGTCCAAATAAAATTATTTTTCACACACAAATACTCATTTTGCTTATTTCTTAAAAAGCGTATCGATTCAACTAGTCGACATTATTAATTTTCTAAACAAAATAAATAGGCAAATGCGATGAAACACAGCAGAAATAACACATCAAAATATAAGCTTTATAATATTTTGAATTTATTTTTTTTTTAAAAAATAGAGCTATGGAATTTTTACCATGTTTAATAAACAGCCCGCTTACAGAGGAAGACACGAAATGAAAGAATTAAAAAGTAAATTCATAATAGAGGTAAGAACCCCGCCGCCTAAAGAAAACCAAACTACTTTAATATTAAGATATTTACACCTGCATATAAGTAAATAATGCCTAAAATATTTGCTTTAGTTCCAAAGAATTCGAATCGCAAAAACCACAACATTTGCTTTTTCAGTCAAAATAATGTTGACACGGATGATGTTTACCTTCCAAATCCTTTAATCTTTGTTTATTGCTATTTCTACTAGCACTGCTTTTCTAAACACAAGTTCGGGAATAGAGCAATTTGAGAGTAAGTTTACATAATATCACCTCGGCTAAAAGATTCGTAATCAATTGGTTCGTCCGAAAGGCATGTGGGTCATAGGCTTGGTCGATCAAGCCGAAAATTTGATAACTTTCGCTGTTTTTCGCACAAAACTTTCCCACGCTTTGCATCCCCCCCATTCATTGGTTTGTTGCAGACGGAGAAAAGGTAGCAAAAAAGGTCTAATTTGACTGCCTTAGTTGTGTGTAGCTACCGTGTCAAGGGCGCGTAACGGTGATTGAGTCAAATTAAATTAAAATACGTTCTACTTTGTTTAAAATCGTTTGCTCACGTGGATGGTATTGAGCGAAGGAAAACAATACTGAAATTAGTGTGTAATTTGATTCCAGTTTGTAATTTTAAAGCATTTCATGTTTAATAATTGAAATCAATGGTGTTTATACAATAAGAATTGTCAACCCTCTGACTGCGTAATTTTCAAAAATCTCTATTTAAAGTTGATATTAGTAAATAAGTTCAAATGAAAACACTAAACTGCTAAAAACGAGGTATGCAATAGAAAATGAACTGATTGTCAACCATCGGAAATCGAAGGATAACCAGGTGGATGGTTAAATTCCATCTAACTTTTAAAAAAAATCGCTCCTTTTTTACATGAGAAGAAGGTTTTACCTTTCATACACTCATACAAAATTTTATTGTTCAAATATACCTTTTTGAAAACTGATTATTTGAGCTCTACAGCTCTCACTATACAGCCATTTAATCAAAAAAATCACTGAAAATTAAGAAAAGGACATGGAAACATAATAAATTGATTCTTAAACCAGCCCTCTTTGTAACCCGTTTGCCTTGAAAAATACGAAAATATATACCAATCAATTGAAAAATTATAAATCTAAAAACACCATACCAAACAATAGGCACTTAGCATCTATTGTTTGGTGTGTATTTTTTGGTATACTGGCTATGGAATGCGCTGAGTAATTGATATGTTTTGAATGCCGTATTAGTTTCTGAATTGATTGATAAAGTACAATTTTAATTTTTATATACATGTTTATTCTACATTAATTTATTATCTTAAATTTTACGTTCAGCACTTCTTTTTTAAATGTCATTTGAAAACAACATTCATGCATGCATGCATGCATACATAGTACAAGAATTACCAGTATTAAATACATGCCTAGTTTTACCATAACCGTCAAATTGACGGTTTTTTTAATCATGGCTTTCATTGCAACTTTTGGCTAAATTTATTAAATAAAATAATATAATTTAACAAAATTTAAAATGATAATTCATTAATTATTAATAAAAGAACAAGAAAAACATTTTACTTTTATAGTATATCCAGTTAGAATTTTTAGTTTTAAATTGAAGAATCTAATCCGAATAAAATAGATCCCATTATAACCGCTGCCGGACACTTTGGGTCTACCAATATAATTTAATAATGTAATTTAAAATTTTTTCAGGAAATGACTGAAAGCGGAATATAAAAACGCATTGATTTCCATCATTCAATAGATGATCCATAAAATATTATAAACTTTCAAATTTCCAAACCCTCATTTTGGCGGGTCTTAGTATAAATAGGTGTATAAGGTTATGCTGGCTATGGAAGTTAATATGGCAGAGTGGAAATTGCGCAAGAGTATACAATTGTTCTTATATTTCATTTAAATTCCTTATAAACAATAAATAAACTAAATCAAAATTTTTAAGAATGAAATTTAAAAACCGTGAAAATGACGGTCTTGGTTGTCTAGAGTGAAACATTTATTTATGTTTAATAAGACAAAAATATCTTCAGAAATAAAAGTGATCTCATTAAATTTTGACCCTTAGGGCTCCGAAAAGCAATTCAACGTATAAATATTTGCCGAATAAGAGGACATGTTTATTGCTTCAAAAAATTAACATGTATGAATTATTTTAAGTCGAATTTCCCTGGAAAATTAATCTACATATTTTTTGCCACTCTTAAGTATTTTTAAAGCCAAAATTTAAGAAAATAATGAAATAAAACGACAAAATGGTGCACTGCATTGAATGGTGCCCGAGAGGAGACTAAGGGATAAAGGTTGCAAGCAATGGCTTTTGTACAAAAAAATAAGTTCCTGAGTCACTAAGGAAAAAAAACATTAAAAATTTCAGATGATATTTAATTAAAAAATAAATTCTTAAAGTAATCCAGTCTTGAATAATTCAATGAATTGTAGTGCATTTATTACGCATGTTGAATTTTTACAGATTGTGTGATAGCTTATTAGTACTAAAAATAAACCTAATTCTTCTAGAGGATTTTGGCGGATGGAATCGTTTGCCAAATATTTTAAAAAATAATTTAATAGATAAAAAGCTAGATGTATATAAAATTTTTTCCGTAATTAACAACGTCTCTAATGCATGTTTAAATGCTCTTGTCAAGTTTTCTATCCACCATTTTACATGCAGAGGACTATTCACGTGAGACTTGATGCGGCGGTTTTGCCGACGCAAAGAGCCAGTCTGAACAACCGGTGCGATGGATGCGTAACCGCAAATCCTCCTTTAACAAATGGCTGAATGATCCCCATCGCTAGTCACCTGCTACTCCGTCCCCTTGGAAACCATACAGGAAAAGGCATCCCCAGTAGCAATGCGACAATTATGGTTTCTGTATCCTAATAGATGGTTGTAACTTAAGTGCTGAAGTCGGAAAAGACTACTTAATAGCTCGTTTTGTTTGAATTACATCGAATTAGATCTAAAAAATTAGACGTTATAAATGCATTGTAATACTTATTCCCATTTTAATCAACTAATTGTTTTGACGAGCATACTTGTCATGGGAAAAAATAAAACTGCATTATGACGAATTTATTCGTCAGGTGTAATAAGAAATGTCAATCTGCAGTTTGAATTGCAATTTTAGTAAAAACTCAAGCATATTCGTAAATTTCAAGATGTTTAAAATATTTTGAGGCCAAGTTGAAATCAAAAAGAACAAGGCATTGTTGATAATTATATTGATTATGAAAGAAGTTATTTCTTGAATGCATCATTGTGGTGTTTTGGTCATCCAATTATTTTTAATGTTTCTTCCCTTTCGTATGCAAAAAATTTGCCAATTTAAATAAACGAATGTGATTTTTGAAATAAAAAAATAAAAGTCATTTCATTACAATATTATTTCATAGTACACATACTCTGTGTTGGACGAGTATACTCGAAATCATTAAATGGCGGCACTTTCCGTTTTATTTTGGCAAAAATGTAATTTCTTTTCCCTATTTTTTTTTTTCTTCTCCCTTTCAAATATATACGATGACTACATTACTTTTTTTTATACCTGTTTTTGTAAATGATTTATTTGAGCCTTGAAAAGAACAATTGATCAATAAATGGGCTCAAGCCTAATACTTGTAATTTTACTTGAATTTTCTCCTTACACTTTCATCCGTTTAGAATTCATTATTGTAATCAACACAAATCAAACAGATTTATTTGTGTGAAAGTAAGTTCTTTTCTTATGAATATCATTATTATTTTATAAGCAACTTTTAAAAACGATCATAAGTTTTCATTTTAACTCCTTCACTGTTTTATTTTCTTTATTGTGAAATTAAATGAAATCTTCAATTTTGGGAATGCTTTGATTCAATTGAAAATTCATTTACAATACTGAAGATATTTATTTATTCTTATTTGGATAACATTATAAAAATTAAGAACAATTTAACTGTAGACTAAAGTGTGAAAATAAGATAAATGGATGCTCGCGTGAAGCACGGACAAGCTGGTTAAGGGGTTAAAAAACCTCTCCTACCTTTTGTAGACATCGCTACTTTTAAAAATTGCAAACTTATGCAATTTATGGGACTCATTTTAAATTAGTTTGTTCAATATGATCACTAAACGAGATTATACTCATTAAAAAAGTTTTTTTAATCAATAAATAAAAAATTTTATCAAATGCATACAAAAAAAATGTGTTTTTTCAATTATAGACAATTTCACGATTTTTTTACTTTTTTGGAACGCGATTTTTTGGACATATTAACCCTTCTAATCAAAAAATTAGTTTATGAGGGCAATTTAACAAATCATCGATTGAAGTAAATAAACTAAAACAAATAAACTATTTTTTCACTAAGTTAATTTTAACAGATAAAAAGATATCTTTTCCCTAACACCGCAAACAAACCATCAGATTAAAGATGAAGAACATTGAGAATTTACAAGCCTCAAAACGTAAGAAAAAATATACAATAAAAAAATTCCCCAATTCATACTTTCCGAAACCAAAATGCGGAAAATTCGAATCTGTCTTTCCTTACAAGGCTAGATATCCCAACTATCGAGCTATAATCTCGGTCATAATATGTTTCTGCGTAAGTTAAAAATTGTGCACATAGTAAACAACGCGCAAAGGCGGAAAATTACTGCCGTTGCGGTCTTGTACTCAAAAGTTCTGTTTTCTGGCACCTTCGCAGCATAGTAGTGTTTCTTTTGCCGCTTGATCGCCCGTACGGATAAGTGCCGCTCCGAAATTCCTGGCTTTCGTTCGGAAAACTTCTTTGGAAAACACCATAAAATGCGTTTTATTGTTACTTGTAGAAAGGAAAGATGTCGGATGGTTTTTCGTGCTGCCTTGGAGATGAAATGGAATCGCCGTTTCTTTTGTAACTTTTGAAGAATTTGCTGCAGCAACTGAGCAGTTTCGCTTTTTGAAAGCTTTTTTTTTTTCCTTTCTCCCAGATAGAGATTGATTTATGGAAAGACTTTAATAAATTTTATAAAATAAGCTATAATTTGTTATTGATTTATTAAATCAAGATATTTCTTTAGGGTTTTCGATACGAAATCGAAGGACTTTTAATTTTTACTTTCATCGTCAAATATTGAAAGATTGTTCTGCTTGGTATTAAGATTTGGCACATTACAATATCAGTAAAAATAATAGTAAACTTAATTGTTAAAAGTGATTTAAGTTTTATAAATATTTTTTTGTAATTTCTGAAACTACTATTATCAGATCCTATATAAAGCACGACTGATTAAAAATTGAACAAGTATGGTAATTCAAAGTTTTTAACCATCTGCATTCGAATGTCTTCCCTCGGCCACCTTTTAAGACAGTACATCATTTTGACATTTTATTTATTTGCTTTTAATTGCTAAAAATACCTATAGAATGTTAAAATAATGTCGATTCATTTTTCAGGACTCAAGGCAGTTGCATATGCTTATTGTTTGGTGTAATAAACAGGTCCATGTATTACTCGAATTATGCATTGAATTATCTTCCCGACTGCTAAAAAATAATAAAAGAAACTTCTCATCTACTTTCCTAAAACTCATGTTTGCCATAAGGGAAGTAAATGTTTGAACCCTTCTTAATTATATTAGGATAGCATAATAAGAAAAATGTGTTGCTGTTGATTATTACAGGAATTACATCGACAATCACCCACCCCCCTTCCCAAAATTCTTGAAAATGGTTATTATTACGTTGTCGTAATCCTAAAAAATAATGTGTTAAAACAAGTATATGGTACATAAAACTAATTCTAAAAAAACATAATGAAACCCTCTTTTGTGTGCATATTTTTCAAGTTCAATGTGTAAACCAATAAATACATTTCAACTTATCTTTCCCATTCATTTAAGCATAGAGGAATAAATAACAAAACAAATTTGAAAACCTAACTTTTTGAGACAATTAAAATTTTAATGAAGAGAAATCAAACATTATATCAAATGGAAATTCATTGATTAAAAAGGATGTTTTTCCTTCTTTTCCCACAAACCAAAAATAAAAATTAGAAGGTTTTGTTTTCAACGAGATAAAAAAAAAAGCTAACGAAAATATTGAAAATCATGCCTTTGCTTTATTATATTAAAAATGGCGATATACATGAAATATGAAAGGCATAAAATACATGAAAAATATTCACATTAGAAATTAATTTATAAAAGAAAAAAACTGACATCCATTCACTGTGATAAATTACTACAACAAAAGCATTTAGTATCAGATAAGAATAAGAACGCAAATTAGTTTATATAAAATCCAAACCGAAGACAACTAAGACATACGACATCAGATATGCATTAGACAGGCAATATGCGATGTAAATCAATACCAGTCAATATTCTGCCGATGGGTATAACAGAAATAAAAAGCACAAACGTAGATTTAAAAAAGAGAATGTATTTTAAAACTGAGTGTCGTATCCCCAAGGCGATTTCCAAAACCATCCTAATAAAACCATGGCTCTTTGACGGGTATATTAACAGTCAACCAAATCACAAGGATACTCAATATTTCTAGAAGAATAATAAAAAAAAAAAAAAACTGTACCCATATTAATAACCAAAGAAGATCCGTCTATCTTCCCTGACAAGCTGACATCGTATCAGATCAAGTATCAGGCATGGCCGCGGGCATCCTTTCATGAATGAACTGGACATGACGTAAATGGTATTGACGATATATACATTTCTATTACCGATACAGGTAAGCTAATACTGAGCGAAGGCATCTTCTTCTGGAATGTCAATCTGTTTTATTCGCGCTCAACTAGAGCGGCAGGGAGGGGAATCAAAAACCGGCACGCGCAGCTGTTAGACATCATTAAGAAAGGGTATTGAATTCGGCTTGTGTAACTCGTTAAGTGCTGCTATTGAATTCGACTCGGCCCGCATCGGCAACGTTTCGTTATAAATCAGATCTGATAAGGCAGACCGGACGTCGGACGGCTAAAATTTCGTGCTGGCCTGACCATGGAGCAGAGCAATCGGTGAAATTTAGTTTTGGAATCGAAAGTGTAGACCACCAAGCGATTACTCTTCGTCTTTGAATACAGCATCAAATCGGATGACATCTGACTCATACGACAAACTTAACTGAACATAGCGTTTAATTCTCTGGTAACATATAAACATATTGTTTTGCATCCACTAGTTTATGAAATTTTTCTAGTATTTGTTGATACAGATAGTTTGTGAGAAAGGAATCGGCTCATATTTCGTTGTGGTCACAAGACAAGTTTAATAGCACATCTCTACCAGGTTTTTTTTTTGTCATATGCTTTTTCTCTAGTAAAACACACATTTTACGAAAGAGTCTCCACTGAAACATAAGTTGGGGCTTATTTGGCATATGCCATCAATGAACCATTATGATAATGATCTTTTATATATACGTATATAAAAGCGTGAATAAAAACTCATATTGCAAAAAAAAAATTAAAAGAACTTTTTTTTGATTGAGGTATAAATGAGACGAATATTTTAAATAATTTGCATCTTAAATATTTGATGGATTATTTTTAAAAAAAAATTAATTTCTTTTTTTTTCACGCCTTTGTATGGATAAAAAAATATTAAAAATTACATATTAATAAAATGCAATCTATCAAATCCTTCATTGTCAGACAAATTAATCGGAGTTTTTAATTCAGAACTATTCAGTAGTGATATTACGAGATCTTTTTAAAAATAAATAAATAAAAACTATTTTTGTTTCCAAAATATATATAATTAAACAATTTTATAATTTATTTAGCTTTATATGGCTTTCATATAAAGATAATTAAAATTAAAATATAATATAACCCAACAACTGTTCTTCTATTTGGATGGTTTTAAAGTGACAAATAATTGTGAAATTATAATTAATCCAAATTCAATGCTTTATCTTTTTTAAACGATTCTCAATCTTTGTCCACTATTCTGAAATAATATGATTCCTTTTTGATTTCCAAATTTTTATGGAAATTTAATAAACTTTTAACAATGGAATTAGTTCAACATAATGTTTATATGCAAGAATTTTTTTTTTGAACAAAATTGTCCTGTTAATAAATAATCAAGGAGATCCAAAATAACTTAAAACTTTTGGAAAGAAATAATTTTAAAATTATAAATAAACTTTTAATGAAGTAGAAGTCTAAATATAGGTCCACAAATTGGAATATAAAACTTCAAATTATGTTTTTAACATTCAGATTTTATCTTCCAGGAAATTCATAAAATATTTTAATCGCATTCATTGATAAAATAAAATAAAAATAAATATTCAAATTATTCTTTAAAAAAAAAGATTAAAGGAATATGCCTCCTTTTTTCTCATATTTGTTTTGATGAATTTTAAATACCGTTTACAAATTTTTCAAATTATCCGAAAAAAGGATGCAAAATGAAAAACTGCAAAAACGTTAAGGCTCTCCTAATCTTGTTTATTAGAAACGAAGTAAATGTGGTTAGCTTCACCATAATTTCCCCATTTACCTTCCCACAGTTTACTTCAACTAGATCCGCCCCCTTCCCAGCAGTTTCATCACAATCGAGTTTAACTCGCCCAAAGACAAAACATCAACACTTGGTTGAAAAACCAAAACGCATCGCCATGAGTTGGCGAATAAATAAAATTTTAGGAAAAAACAAAAAATCCCTTCTAATTCTATTTAGAACAATTTCGGGAAGGGGAAAAAAAGATAGCAAAACACTTTTTCCGTCCGAAGTAGAGGAGACAAGCCATGTAAAAAAGATTAAGTAAATAAATAAATAAATAATGGTAAAAAGAGGAAAGTGAATCTGAGCGTTCTGCTCTGCAATTTTCACGAGACCGCCATAAACAGAGGTTCTGCTTCTTCGTCCGACCGAATAAAAACTAGTAAGCTACCGACAAAATGGTGGAAAGCGGTTCTCTAGAACATCAACCATGGAAATAAAATAACAAAACGAAAAATAAAACTTTCATAACGATAATTCGGGTGAATCGTTTACACGCCATACTACGCAGTATCATGCATCGATGACACTGCATGAATTCAGTGGCGACTTTTTTCCCCTTTTCATCTCTTCCCTTTTCGCATTTATTTTATTTTGTTTATTAACGACTAATTTTAATGTCACTTCGTTGAAGTCAAAGTTAAAGGCACATCTTTCTTTACTTATTTATTTACTTGTTTTTTTTTTAATGCGACTCGTTTATTTTTTTAAAAAGAGGAAGCAACAGATGATGAAATGTTTCAAGGTCAACACTCTCTTTTTTTAAAAAAATATAATACATGCACCGTTTAAAATTTTACGCCCCCACTTTACGCATGACTTAATTTCAACAGGTGACACTCACTTTTGAGAAAAAGTATAAAAAAACGCTTCTGTTAGTTCCTATGATGATAAAAGTTAAGTATGGATGATTCAAAAGGAATATCTTTGTATTTAGAAATTAGTTATATGTTTTATACATCACGTTACTTGATGATAACAGAACATATTATTCATCTTTTTTAAATATTATCGGTTCCTGTTATAAAGTGCTTATTTTTTTTACTAATATTACTTGAAATGCAGAGGTCGAGTTTCTATCTATAAATCATTTTGATATACCAAATCAAAATAGTCTTAAATATTAATTTTCCCACTAAAGCTGATGATCTAGAAAATAAACGAAGCACATTTATTACAGGAAATTCAACTAATTTATACACTTTATTTATTATCTAACCTTGAACATGACAAAATATAGCCATACCTACATTATCTTGATGGCAGTAAAATTTGTCATTTTTATGCAAATGCAGTCGATTCCCTCTATAATAAACTTGTCCAACAATGGCAATTTGCCATGCATTTATAGATTTCTATTGGATAGGCGATTTTGATAAGTAAAAGTAAAATAATTTTGAAAAGTTTAATATTTTTGCAATAAACTAAAAGAAAAAGAAAAACATTCCTCAAAGCAAATTGGAAAGTCAAAGATAGATTCTTTTACATCTATCTGGCAACATAAATTGTTGATGTTGGAAAAAGTCAAAACTAGGAAGTGAAAGTCACAGTCAGCCCCCATCTTCTAAGATATTGCAGTTATCAGAAAACTTTAAATTTAAAAAAGTATTTCGTCTTAATGAGGCACTAATTGGATTTATTTTTTTATTTTCCATATTAAGAAAGTTGTAGCGAAATGGCAATTGCAACCCAATACCACCACTCTGAGCTAGATGGGCTATTTATGAATTCATAGGAGATTTTCACCCATCTTGCAACATATTCCATGCCAATTAAAATCCAAATAAAATTACTATAGTTATCCTATTCATAAGATAACAAGGGCCCATGATCGGTGAAGAACTGGATTCTTTTTTTTCCCCCGAAATCTTGTCATGAGAACTATTGAAATGGGTAATTTTTCTATAGAAAGATACTATTTTCTTTTAATTTAATCATTAGTTGAAAGAATTGAAATAACATGTTGACTTAAATGACAACCTGAAGTTTTTCGGTCCCAATTCAAGAGATTAAATTACATTATATTTCTTTGAATATAAAAAAAATGTGAAAAGAAATAGCACGGAATATAAAATTTCTAGGGCATAACTAGTAACTGGTAGTAAACGTCTTAAAAATTGCAAATATTTATACAAAAGGCGCAAAATTTTTAATTATGATAAACTTCACTTTCATTAAATCTCGTCTTTATAAAGATACTATTGTATAGTAAAAAGTTCAGTAACTCAGGTTTATTTAAAAATGTTTTAAATTATATTGGGTTTCTTAATTATATTTGCTTGTTTATATAGAAAAAAATTAATTGAAGAGCTTAGTTGGCAGTTACGAAACCCCAACTCTGATATAGAGCCTGTATCTATACTTTAAGAAACCCCCTTTAAGAAAAAATTGTTAAATTGTTCTCACTTTATTGAATGGAAGATACGTTTTTGTTTAATTGAGTCTTTATATTGATATTTTAATAATTTTGGTATAAAAAAAAACACTGATTAGTTCAAAATTCTCAATGTTTCCCAGAATTCTTAATATTTGAAATTTTACTTTCAATCAAAATTTTTAAGATATATATATTTCATACAGTATTCGTTCAATTCAAGTATTCGTTCAATTCACTTAAATGCATTTCTAAATTGTATAGTAAAAATGGAGATGTATTACGAATATGTTTTAATAGTTCTGCAAAGTCTTAAAATGTTTAGTAAAAAATGTATTGACGAATTACAGCCCCATTAGAAAAAGCCTCCTAAATTTCCCAGATAAAATCAGAATCTTAGAATATTGTTAATCAAGGACTAGATGAAAATTAAAATTATATGACTACAATTAGGAGACAAAGATTCAAAATCAAAATTGCATTGAGAAATTTATTAGCATTTCTTTCCAGAATTATCACGATTTATGTAATACTGAAAAACACATTATTGAAATGTTTAACTTTACATTGTAGCTTCCGGAAATTTCAAATAGCTCACAATTACTAAACCAAGATTCCATCAGTAGTAACTGATAGCTGATTGCATGCCTGCGCTATCTAAACTGTCTTAAAAGTTAAAACTGTAGACAAAAACTTTTAAATCAGATCTAGCAAGTGACTAATTTCAGTTATTTTTAAGTTTGTTTCATAATAATTGTAGAATAGGATTTATAACTGAAGCTATTTGTATCCATTTAACAGATCGATCTAAATAGTTATAAACTGCAAAAAAAAAAAAAAATTGTGAGGGGAGAAGATATTTGATTAATAAAAACAAAAAAGTAGTATCGCACGATTTATAAAGTATGCATTCATTTTAATCGCAATCAATTATTTCGAAATCAAGCTAAATACCTCTTTAGAGAGTTTATTAGCTGTTTTGTGGAACAACCGCGTAAACTTCCGACAAACCCGATTCTAATCATTTTATACCAACGCCCAAATTGATTTTCTAACGCCCTCGAAACTATTTTAACAGCAAAACAACAAAGAGGTTAACAAGGCGTTTCAGACACAGCCAAATCATATTTCCTTGGCAAGAAAAATCAAAAACATTTGACACTTGGCATACACAACAAAGGGCAATTCTACTTGAAAAGCGCCAATTCCATTTTACAATCACACGAGCAAGATTACACAATTTCGCCACCAACCGAACAGTTCGAAGGCATACGCTTAACAATACCGTCAATTAAATTAACGTTATTCGGGCATTCAAAAATGAAATGATCATTAACACCACCAGAAGAAATCCTGCAACATATTCGATTTTCTAAACGTCACGTTCGAAATGGAACAATGAAAGCCCACGGCGGTTTAGTGTTGCCATTACCCCGGTATGAATATCAACTGTCATTTAAACAGATCACGTTTTCGGCTTCCATTTATTAAGGATAGATAGTATTTATTTATTTTTTCTAGCCAAGTCGGGCTGTTTGGACGTGGGATAGAGGGTAATTTCTGCAGGTGTGAAAATACCAGCCTCTAACTGATTGTCAGTTTGGGAACTCTTGCCTGACTGCTACCGGAGTGGTGGCAGGGTGTTATTTAGTGGGTGGGGGAGGAAGATTTAGCTGGAGAAGAGTAGCTTAATGATCTGGTTTTGTCTTGCCGAAAAAACGAGCGGAATAAGACGACCAAAGACATTAAATAAAAAACTAAATTACATTTTTTTTCATTTATTTACTTTAGATGGAATGGGAATATACTGGCGACTCCGATTTAAATGAAAATGGGAGCCTTTTTGGTCGGTGAAGTTCGACTTCATCAATCATCCAGACTTCCTAGGGTCTTCATATCTTTCACTGTTTACATTCTTTTTTTTTTAAAAAAAAATATGTGTTTAACTAAAGCATTTATATAAAAATAGAATATACCTTGAGTCTTGATAGAAAAAAATGTTAGCATGTAAGAAAGGAAAGCTTTTGTGTTGTTATTTTTTCAAGAATATAAAGTAAAAGATGTATGAGAAACTGCAATGAAAATAGGAATATTTTGGCAGGTTAATTAGATTCATCAATCACTCCATTTTCAACGATTCAACGCTACTTATGTTTTCGGCGTTTTCAAAGTATTGTTGGTAAAGATGGCATGGATAATAATTACTGGATGAACCAAATATGTTAAAGTGTAAATATGCTTTAATAGCACAGGAAAAACAATGATAAAAATATTTATTTGTCTTGTAATTATTTTTTACAGTTTTGTTATTACCCATATTTAGTCACGACATAATTTTCAAACTATTGTTTGCAAAGACGGTATATTGAATGTATCAGATCTATAAAAGTGTAAATGTGCTTTAAAGCACAGGAAAGACTGATAAATAAATTATCTGTCCAATAATTATTCTTACAGCTGTGTTATTGCCCGTATTTAGTCGTTACACAATCGAAAGACAATAATTGCAATAAGGAAAAAGAAAGTTCAACCTCATAATGAATTAAATTTCTGCGATATAACATGCAATTACATAAGCTTTGGTAGAAGAAAAATAATTCCTTAATCTTCTTGCTGCTTATCCCACGATTTCCGAGGTTCATTTTCCATTGCATCCAGCGTTATCCGCAGTTTAGTTTATTTTTGCGAGTACAGATTTCTATTATATCATATTATTGTCGTACAGTACATAGTATCAATTCGCTTTGTTTAAAAGCTTTTGAATTTGTTTGCAAACGTCGCATCTAAAAACTGATTTTTAAAAATTGCGCATACAGAGGCTTAATAAGAGGAAACTTAACTTTCAATATGTTTATTGAATAAACTCATACACATCTATAAGTTAGTATTATGCCGGTGTAATATTAATATCTAAGCACTTTCAATTCCTTTTAACCAGTTAACTGCGAAAATGATTTTTTTAAATCTCTATCTAAGGTTTGAGAAATGGCATATATATACGTTGAAAGCAATATAAATGATTCCATCATGATTGCAAAAATTCAAAATAAAGCGAATAAGATTTCATTTTTATTAGATAACACCAACAGTGTTAAAAAAAAGGGACATTTTGATTGACGCATATATATGTTGAATAAACTTAGCTAGTTAAAACTTTCTAATTTTGGAATTTTTAAATCGCTTTCCACATGTAATCTTTTACTGATTACTTTAAATATATTTAAAACGAAAACAATATATTTATTTGTACTGCTTTAATAATATTGATCTCTAATAGTAAGTAAAATCAATGCATGAGATAAGGAAAAGATTTAACTTCCGATATTTGTAAATCATGGAATACGTTCTCGGAATATTGAATGGTTTGCTACCAATTTTTTTACTTTTTATTTAAAGTATTTATTCAGTGCTTTCATCTAAATCTTAAACTAATATTAATTAACCCCTGAAACAATGTTTCTTCCAAATAGTCATAGAATAATTCTTTTTATGCAATGAAAAATAAATTCCCTTTAAGTTTATTAAGTTGGGTATTCTATATATTTGTAGGATTTATGTAACGTTTTAAGTTTTCTGTTAAATTGTTTCATCATAAAAGATATATAGGAATGATTTTGAATATTTTTGATTGCAACGTTGTTTTTAAATTTAAAAAGATCAAAAAGAATTACAATTGCCAATAAATTAGCCCCCTTTTTGACTATATTTATTCACTTACCCACGAATTTTTATTTGGTTACTCACGTGCATTTCGCTATTTCCTGATTATTCAGAAAAACTCAGATCTTTTTCATGCATCAGTATTGAAAATAAATAATTGATGAGTAAAAGGAAAAGTAATTTGAATAAATTATAAATTCTTTAATCTCGCCTTCCATCCAATTAAAATTAAGAGAATCAAAGTGATTTAAGAATGCATTTTGAACATATTTAGAATCCTTATTAAATCGAATTACATTTAACGAAAAAATTAAATCTAACGAAAAATTTCCACAAATAGATTGTCTTAAAACATGAATGTTAATTAGTTTTTTCTAAAATGCATTTGGCAAACTTACCGAAATTATTGAGAATGTAAATATCTTTTAAAAATTAAAATGCGAGTTCTGTTCTTTAATTTTAGATGAAGCGAATTAATCTACTGCGCATCTTTCACCAACAAGAAATTTCTTAATCACAACTTTATATCATTTTATTTATAATTTGATGAAATTCTATGCTTTCCTAAATTGTTGTTGATAATATTAACTAAAATTAAAACCTTTATCTGAGAACGATCAGATTAGTCTCTTAAATTATCAATCATACATTCAAATTTATTAATAGCCTATGAACTATGAAATAATAGGAAATGTACTCTGAATTACTCAGATAAGACTTTCTTAAACCTAAGAAAATATAAAATTCTAATTACAAAAACTATATTACATTTGAATTCGTCTGAAAATCGCCGGAATTTCAGCTAATAAATGGAATTGCAAAGATTTGCAAGAATCTCTAAATAATGTTCTTCATATGTAGCTCATAAACTTTGAAATATTGTTTCTCAACAGAGGCAAACTATATTTATAAATTTATATAGTTTACATTTTACACATTTGCGCTTATTTTTATCTGAAAGTACGAAGCGTTATAACTAAATATAATATTTTTGTGCATTTAATAACTCTGCTGTTGAAATAACAACAATTTTAATTTATTAATATGTTTATTAACTATTTAGAAATCTTTCATTTAAAATGAGAAATTAGTGCTTACTTAAACAACCGTCGGAATTATATATTATGCATGCAAGTGAAAAAAAAAAAGATTAAAATACTAATCTTTCATTTCCTTTAAACTATTATTCATTTTTGTTCTTATTTTCTTAACGCTAATTTTGAAATTATTTTACCTTATTTGTTATATTTGAAATGAAATCTTGGGGAGGGGGGGGGGCACTAATATGCTGAAATTAATAAACACGATGTGTTTCCCCTACCTGAATGTTTCTCAGTTGCTTTTCAATGCAAATCGCTTATACTTTATAAAAAAGAAATTACGTTCTTTGAAGTCTTCATACCTCTAGTTTTTTCTGATTCCAGTAACTATGCTGTGAAATAAACATTTTGTGTTTCTTTTCCAGACATTTCTTATTTTAATAACAGAATCAGCTCCATCTGACTATTAGACTAATCAGTTTCTGAAATACAGAAGCAACAGCTATTCCAACACTGGCCAAAACCTTGAATGATGCGAGGGCTCAGAAATTTTTTTTCAAAGGACAGTACTTGAGAGCTGTGTTCTTCGTGATATAGCAAAGAAAACTGGAAGTTGTATATTAAATGCAAACCGATGGCAAAAAATAGTTAGAAAATAGTTATTTTTTGAGTGAATCTAGTATACCATTTCTTTCCTTTTCGCGATTAATACGCAAGTACTATAAAATCAAATAAATCGTTTTTCAGATGGATGGAAATCAAATAAAATCACAGTTGGGGTTACAAGATCATATATCGAATTTCTCTAATTTAAATCATTGCATTTTTGAATTATCGCTTTTGCATGCAAACGGGAGCCTCAATTGACAATTATCGTATTCATTTGTAATAAGAAAGCCGAGTTCCCTAAAGGGTTTCGTTAAAAATTTGCAAATGTTTATATATATATATATATATATATATATACCAAATTTTACCAATAACCAATTGCGTACATTTAGGTGTTTTCATCTTATGTTCTCAGACAGATAGAGCGGAAGGAGACAAAATTCCCTTTTTTGGTGGGGAGAGGGGGGGGGGGGGCTGTGGAGAGTCTGGAACGTGGAGATTCGCCAAAATCTCGTATTCGAATTCTTTGCTGATCACAGAACTTTTTGTTAATACAAGTAATAAAAAAAGAAGCTTTTAACAATTGGAATGGGAGGGGGATCCATTTCTGACTTAAAAGTTTCCATCATAACAGATAATATCTTTTTCAATTAATATATCGTCGATTGTTAACTTTTTATTATTAAAATTTTGTTTTCTAACTTTTATTTCCTAAATCATTATATCAGTTTAAAAATTTCCTTTTAATTGCTTCGCTCCACTTCCCTGTTTTATTAGCACAGAATTTCATGTAATATTCTCTTTTTCCATAAATAGGACAAATTTCATAAATTATTGTCACCATTTCTACTATAATAAATAATAATTTATTTACTGTAATAAAAATGCTTGTTGACCTCATAGTTAGATGGTGCACCCTGTTTACGATATTTATTATTATTCCGCTCTCTATAATGATGTAAAAGAGATTTCAAGTATTGAGACTTCAACAAGTGACTTTTTTTTCTTTTTATATGCTATAATACTCTCATCTAATTTCATATACAAATACTAAAATTCATTTCAACCGTGTTAGACACGACTTCATTGCGCAAGCTAACTTACTTAGCTAACATAGAAATCTTGAATCGATTTTACCTATGATTTCCCTGATTCCTCTATTATAATCTTATGAAAATGCACTATAATTCCTTTAACTGGCATTAAATTATACCATACTACATTTGTATAAATAGTACAATTTAAAATAACTATCTTAAGATGGTTAATGGTGTATTGATTTCCAAAATATTTGCTTACAAAATGTCGGAGAAGTTTTTGCTATAAATGCATATCAAAATATTTCAAACATGTTAAATAAAAAAAATGTTAATTGGTAAATTTTTTTTTTGTACATTTAAGAATGGAGAAATAATGGTTAAAATTTGATTGTAAATGATAGAAAAACTTAACTTCTTCAAATTTAACTTCAAAAATTTAACTTGACAAGTAAAAAAGAAATCAATGCTCTTGGAAAGATATAGTTTTTTCGTCATATGACGTCCCCTAAAAGTACAATTACTCGAACTTTTTGATTACGTGATTGTTAATTCAATTCTGTAAAGCGTATCAAGTATTCAGTTCTAATATATCAGAATACGGATGCATTTGATGAAGAGATGACACTTTTAAAAAAATCAAATTCTTTTCCTTTTCCATAAGTTCTAACATTTTAATACATGATCATTTTTGAGGATACAAATGGTAAAGAGGCTATTTTTAAAAAAAGGAAAATTAATATTATATACGTTCTGTATTACAATCGATTCTCATAGCAGGTGGAAAAGAAATCTCATTATGCGAAACAAGCGTTATTGAAAGAATTTACGCAAGTTCAATCATGTCCGTAATTTTTAACTGAGCCTATTATTAGTGAGATGTTACTATAAACTATTAGTTTCACCGTTATATAATTTTTTTTCTAAACAAAAAAAAATAATCTAAGGAAATACCAAATCATATTTAATGTGAGATTTCTTCTAACACTATTTGAGAACAATTCGCAGCTTTTTCGTCGCTTTAAAGTTATGTTACACATTTGATTATAACCTATCTGAAACACCAGTTCCTCGTTAAGGAATTTGATGTTTGAAAAATGAAAATTTGAAACAATTACAAACGTATTGACGATTCCAGAATTTGGAAAGCTGTTAATGGGTTAATTAACAAATTTTCCTGCTGTTTCTAAAAATAATTTTCTGTTTATTGGTTGATTATAAAATATTAATGTAAGAAATGATGCTGGGATGAGAAATTAATGATGTAGAGTTCCTGTCGTTTAAGCTATGTTATAAAAAATAAAATCAAAGAATGGATTGCTAAGAGGAGGATTGCAAAGTGTGGATCCTTAATTTTTTATTTGAACTAAAACTCGAACAGAGTTCTGTGTAGAACTGAAAAATAAATTTTCAAACCACGTTGAGATCTAAATTAAATAAAAGAACATTTTCCTCAAGAGGACTCGAAAGGCGAAAGAAGTTTTTCACTACAAGTAGGAATGGAAGAATATTTAAATCCAAAATAAAGTGGGAGTGGGAAATTCTACCGAACCTATTTGTTTAATTATAAGCATTATTTAACGCATCATTAATCATAAATATGCCTTTAATCCTATAACTAGAAAAATTATTACAAAAAATTAAAAATACATCAAATAGTGTCCTTGAATTTTGCATTTAAATTAACTGGATTAAAATTTACTCTTTCTAATTATTGTGTTGTCTCAGGGCTTTTGCTATTGTTGTTGCTTTCTATCTTATCATTCACCTTTTTGTCTGTAGTTTATATTTTATATGTTTATGATATTATTATATTATCATATTTTTATGACATTTTATTTCATTTATTATATTTTATGTATAAGAGAATATGAAGAATTATAGATTAGAAAAAGGCAACAAAATATATTAGCCGCAAGACATTCAAGTAATCTGTATATTGAATTAAGAATGTTGTATTCAATTAAAATCAATTTCTAAATTGCAACTCATGTCTAAAATTAAATTGTCCTTCTTCCATCCCATGAACTGGAAGGTATTTTTCATAAAAATCGGTTGTAAGGCGCAAAAGCGCCAAGATAAATCAAAGGTATGAAAGTTTGTGTCGCGACACTTTATTTTACATGAAAGACCCTTTGTAAAACTTTGATTAAACTTCCTGAATTCAATTGGTCCATTAGCGAATAAGCCGAAATTACAAACTAATATGTAAATCCTTTAAATAATAATTATTATAGAAAAGGAATAGAAGGAATTATTTTTAAAAATTAATGGAAGAGAGCCTTCTAGAAAATCATGAATAAGTTAAAAATCGATAGTATGGCACAAAAGCTAATTTTGGCGATGTCGTGTCAAGGCTAAGCAAAGGATTAAAAAAAAAGTTGTAATTAGATTTTATTTTACACAAAAGTCATGCAGTAAAAATTCAATATTCTTCGTATTCAATAGACCATTCAACATGAAATCCAAAATGTAGATTAGTACATACATCCTTTTAATGCTGACCAATATATTATCCTTGTAATATCATTTATAAATGAATAATAAGGCTCATTTGTTGTCCAGCATCAAGTCTGATTCATGATTTTGAATTATACTTTGTTTTCGCATTCTTGTTATATTATGATGGTTATAAAAGCCATATAATAGTAAAAACTTTTATATTGAATTTTAGAAATTATAACAAAGATATAACTATAATTTTGAGCTTTCAACACCTTAAGGAATTCTAACGCTTGTAGGCATAATCATACATCTTCGAACCGCAAAATGAAGTTTCTGTTTTATAGTGTTCAAATATAACGAAATAAGATAAAAGAAAGAAAAACTTTTAACATTTGATTCAAATTCTGTAATAAAAATGTTAAATATCCTCAAAAAGAATTCTGAAATAAGAACCAAACCCAATCAATTTTTTTAATGTGAAAATTAATATTTTAGCACAGGCAGCACATCCATTTTAAAGCATTTTACAAAACCCGTGAATATTAGAAATCCATAATTATATTTTTAAAGTAAAGTCAGAAATGTTAAAAATAATATGCTTGCATGTTTTGTTGCAGTTAAATCAATCCTACCTAAACAGAGTTTACACCATGTTTTCAATGATTCGATAATTATACAGTGCGTTCGTAAAAAAATACAAAACAATCGGTGGACGAGTATCTTAGTGGATCATTACAACAAATTGAAATCTAGAATGATACGAGAAAACAATTTCAAGGACAAGAAAGTAAATATCCTGGTTTTGCATTGACTCGAATGTATTTAGTTTAAAAACAGGAAACAATTTTTAACGGTTATACAAACAGGCCAAGTTATGTCACGAAAGATTGTTCCAGCTTAATAGTTTTTTGAAGGAGGCAATTTGACGCAATCATTCTATTGGAATATCGACATAGGGTTTAGAAAGGAGAAAACATCCAAAAGTAATGGGGTTTTTACTGACTATAACGAACTGAGGAACCCGAAAAATATAATAAATGTTACATTTTAAATTGTGATATGCATATATATATATATATGCGTGTGTGTAAAATTTCAAACTAAACAAATAAATTTCCAAATGAAAAAAAAAAATGAAATAGGTTAAAATATAATATTGACTTTTGAATATATTTATTATTAACCTAATATCTATCACAATTTTCTTGAAATCAATATTTTAATCTACCAAAATGTGAAGAAATTTTTTAAAACGTAGCAAAAGATACTGTTAATGAAAAATATTAAGTTAGAACAAATAACGAACCTAACAAACATGCAGCTAATTACAGAAATTCAATGAGATAAAACAATTCTAGCCATGGACTTTGATTTTATCGAATGTTTTTACAGTCTTAATCATGTAACGCCCCCCTTTCTACTCTTCTTTTTGGGATTTAATTTGATATGAAAAAGCATAGTTTGTTTGGGGTTTTATGGCGCAAGAATATGAAAAATCATAGATACAACTTTAAAGCCGTTAATTGAACCGTAACTTTAACTACTTAAATGAACGTGTAATTATTGTCTGGAAATTTAATAACTCATAGGCTTTGTAATTAGTCATCTATACAAATAAAAATGAATGTTTGTCTGTATGTCTTTTATGCCTTCCTAAATCATTCATCCGATTGCGATGTATCTTGGTCAGCGTAATGTTTACATCTACGGGATGGTTATAGAGATCGTACAATTATCTCAAATTTTTCAAAAAATTGAATCGCAACAGCATCTATTTAGCAAGGATTAAGCTCCAAATACCACGTCGAGGAGACAATAATTTCAGTAGAAATGCTTAATCCGAGTTAAAGGTTCATATTTTGTAGCTATAGAACGCAAATGTCATGCAAGTCATGCTCAGAGGTAACAACTTTATTACAGATTGCATGAGAAAGTCTTATGGAGACCAACACCGGGGCTTATATATTTTAATTAAATTTTTGCGTTTTTCGCAGTAACCACCAAAAATATTGTAATACAAATAATTTTGCAACGTCTTAATTTTCGAAAATTATCGTTTCAACTATATTAATGATTTCATGGTATAAATATTCTAAGTTTAATCAATTTTAAAAGAAAATATTTTAATCACACTTTTTAACATTAAACTTGAGAATTCGAACCTAGTATTAAACGAATTACGAGATACAATAAATAGTTCCTTTCATCACCATTCTGTAAGGACAACAAATTTTACAATTCTAAATGAATACACAAATCTTATACATAAAAATGAATATTTGTTTGTTCGTATTTTATATACTGTCGTACCTTTCATCCTATTTCGACAAAAAATTGCGAAATTATTGATTGATTTCACTTAATATTATTTTTTTCAGCGGCAGCAACACACCGTGTACCAGCCAGTAAATAATAAATATTGGTATCTCAAGAATTCCATAGACTCTTATATGGAATTCTTGAGTTACAATAACAAACTCCCAAAAGATAGCAAATTTTGAATCCATATAAGAATCCTATGAATTCTTCTATGGATCTAAACATTAATAAATTTCCAAAAGATGTTTGTATCCACTTAAGGATTTATTACATTTGGTTGAATTAACACTTCATTTACTGTAATTTTTTTTTGGGGGGGGGAGGGGACTGAAGTTATGTATTTTCATTGTTTACATTTTTGATGTACCTTTATGCATTGAAGGTCAAGGGATGTGCAGGAGGGGGTGGGGAGGGAATATAGAAATCTCAAGCAATGATTTTTGGTGGAAACAAAATATTTGTTTTTATTTTGGCAAACATGAGGATTAGTGGAACAAGATAGAATGCCTGGATTACCCTTTCTCAAACATTTCAAAACTTATCCAAATCCAGCACAGAAAATGATTTTTGAGTTTTTTTCATTGACTTCATAACACTTATGAGAAACACTGGAAATTTTTTTTTAAAAAAGAAAATTAGTATGGAAACACTCACCATTTCCGGCGTCCCTGGACAATTCTTCGTCCGAAGAATGACCCCCATCGTCATCATCCTCCATGTGGGGTGAAAAATGTCCACTGCCGTTCGGCCTCCGGTGGTCAAGCGGCATAAAGTATGATGGGGCTTGCATGGGATGGTGCAGGGCTCCCAGGGGCGGGCAGCCCATCGGGGGACTGGATCCGAGGGGCGGACTGAACCCCCTTTGACTTGGCGTCCTCTGGTTGGCAGCAGCGGCATTGCTGCTGAGAATGTCCTTTATCAGAAACGAAGAGTGTGTTGAAGAGTTCGGGGATGCCAGCCCAGGTACCGGCCCCTGCGACTGGGACTTGCCGCCGGTTTTGTCCTCCGAAGCGGCGTTGTCCTCGCTGCTCGCGTGACGGTCCGGAGGCATCGGTTTTTGCTGGAGATCCACAGTCATGGCCCGCTGGCCGCTGTAGTATCGCGATCCCGAAATGATCGAGGATTAGAATTTTCAGGAGAAGAAACCGGGAAAATCGATCCACCCCTTTTCAGCTGTTCCGGAGCGGATGGCTCAATTTTTATTATTTTTTTTATTTTTTGTTGTTCTTCTGCAGCAGCTCCCGGCGACCGTCCGATATCAACCGCATCCAAAACTAGAATTGGCGATGTTGGGATCAGTCTCGGACGGTTGAAACGAGGCAGGGCTTCGGCGAGAAACGCCTACCCAATCAGATGGAGACTAAGAGGTGACGTAACGAGAGTTGGTAACGTGAATCGGCCTATTAGAACGGAGGGAACGGATGCTTTTTCGGATCGGCCCATTGAAGGTGAAGAGATACGGAAGGAGGTGTTTTTTTATTGTTTGTTATGAGATTATTTATCGCCTTTTTTTTCTTTCTTTTATTAGAATCACGAATTTCCGATATTACAGTAGAGGAAATGAAGCATATTCAGGTAAATACATACAATTCAATGCCCATTTTCAATGTAAATTGCATGCTATTTTCACCGTAGAGGTGGGGGTTTTTTTAAAATAATTTTTTTAAGATTTTTTTCAAAGATGATTGGATAAGCTTTGTGAAATATGATTCAAAAACTTTAAATAAAGTTAAAAGCTTCTAAATGAATTTTTTATCAACGATAGATTAATGATTAAAGATTTAAAGAGATGGAAGAAACTAGTATAGAAGTTTCGTAAAATTATATCAACCGCATATCCCAAAAGGGGGGGGGGGGGGGATTTGTAAACTATTTAATAGTTTTCATGGTAGTTTTTTTTTCTTGACTATTTCTATTAAATAATATTAATAATTATCGTTCAGATTCAAAGTTTTGAACTTTGAAATTTTGATGATTGTTTCTAAGATTTTCGTATAAAAATATACTGAAAATTTGGGGAAGGAGTGAAATATTTTGTAAAATAATTTCTGAAAAATTACAAATGTAAAATTCTATGATCACAAAAAAAATCTATAGAATGAGAAATAAAAATTAAAAATAAATAAATAAAAACGAAAAAAAAAAGTTTATCTTTAAAAAAATTGAATTTGATTTTAAAAGTGAAAAAATAAGTAATATTTTAAAGAGAAAAAAAAATCCGCAATAAATTAATATTACAAAAACACACACAATCGAATGGGATAAAAAAAGTTTTTAATAAAAGTTGTTAGCTAAAGTAAAAACTAATAGTATTAACTTAATATTAATAACTAATAGTAAAGAAAGAAATAACTAAGAGTATTAAAAAGAAATTTTTTAAACTTCTGTAAAACTCGAGTTTGATTCAAAAGTTTCGCATTTTATTCTGAATTATATAGAAATAAAATAATTTTACTGGATAATTGCACACTTGCATAAATAAGTGACAGCACGTAATCACACTCTATAAAAAATACAAATTTTAATAAATATTATAATTGAAATACAATTTTTTTATTCAAACAATGTTTTATTAATGGCACAATGACTTCAATAATTTTGATTATTATAGTTTAAAAAATTCTTTTTTTCGAAAAAAAAAAAAAAAATAGAACAAAATTTAGTTTCCGTCTTATTTAAAAAAATAATAGAGCTATTTTTTTGATAAATGTTCCCACCAATACTAGACATAATGGTTTTTTTTAATCATTTGAAACTATTTATAGAATGTTATATTATTACATTGTTGTTGTATTTTTAAAAAATTATTTTATTTTCACAGAAATATTTTTAAACATTCTATATTTTAAATGCCTCCAAAAAATAATTTAAAATCGAAAATTTCTTTTGCATATGTTAGTCATTTTTAGTGTGTTATTTTCTGAACGTTCTCTATATATACGAATATTAGATTTTAGAAACACGTATTGCACTTCAATCACCAAAATCAATTTCAGAGTTGAAAATTTTGATAAAATTTCATTATTGAAACGAGTTTTTCCCAATTCTTATAGAAAAGATTTTAAATCTAACAATCAAGCTGAAATGTTCTTAGTTTCAGTTTCATGAATTAGTCACGTAGTCGCGATTTCCGGAGCTTTTTTCTTTTTTTAATACTATGCCTTTTGTATTTGAACCATACTATCAATCGATACATTTCATCGATTTTGGAGACATTATGATTGATAGATGGGTGTAGTAACATGTTAAAGGGCTTAATACAGGCTGGATCCTATATAAACATTTTAACCTGCAAGAAATAGGGGAGAAAAACAACCGCGTTTAAAGTTTTTTTTTTTTTACACCATTAGATTTGCAGTTACCAAATTTGGTACTCATTGACTTTTTAAATAATAAATATTCATTTTTTTGAAAAACATTAGTTACATTTTAATCGGAATGCTCAAGTTTTACCTTAATAACGGTATTATTACAAAAAAATCGCACATCTTTTTCATTATTTGAAAATAATTAATTAATTAACTTTTGTTGGTTATATCAGCTTTATTTTCATAATTTTTTAATCCATAGTTCATTAATTTAAAAATAATTTAAACTATACTTTACAAAAATACTTTTTAATGTTTACTTTATTACGTTTATACACACAAACATTTTATGACGATAATTAATTCATCTGTGTGTGTGTATGTGTGCTCTTGTTATACTGTTACAATTCTGAGCAAGTTTTTAAAAATAATTACAATGACTTATGGATTAAGCACGACACGTTGATATTCCATGATATTTCGGATTAAAGGTTCAAATCTACCCCTTCCCTCCCCCTCCATTGAAATGAACTTGCTTTACGGTGTAAATCAGCAGTGTAAAATTTATCTCACAAAAGTCTTTTAAACTATGAATCCTAACTTAGTTTTAAATGAGAAAAGCCTTTACTACTCAGCATTCATTTATTTACAATATTTGTGTTCGATGTTTGTAAAATTGGCTTCGACTAAAGGGTTTTATTAAAATCTATCAATAGATTTTTCTAGATTGAGTTTATTGCTGACTTATGTTGCATTCTTTACTATCGATTATAAGAAATTTTGCGCAAAAAAAAAAAAGGTATCTGTAGTGATTGGGGAACAAAAATAAGTTCTTTCTCAGAAAGTTGAATAAAGCCAATGAGAAAACATTTTCATATTAAAGTGAGGGAAATAACTTGATCAAAATTAACCAATTTTTAAATGAATGTTTAAACTATAGCTAGATAAAAATTATATGCTAGGAGACAATGTTTTTTTATTTTGTTTTTTCAAGGAATTATTTGTTCCAGGTTGGAGGATTTTTTTTAATTCAGTACTACTTGGTACCCTATGCGTTGCTGCCACTGAAGAAATAATATTATAAATATTGTATGAAATTTAAAGTAGTTATATTGTTTCAATGGGAATGACAGAAAAAATGGGTTTTATTTTCTTATAGACATTGAAACCATTCGTTAAAATTGAGATATATATAAAGGAGAAGCATGTTGTTGCTGTTTTCAATGACACTTGTCATTGTCAAGCCTGCTGATTGTTGTCAGCTATTTTAAGTCTAAATTAGTATCCCTTGTTTTTCAGTAGCGCCAACTAGGGCCAAGAATACGACTTAGCTACTTCGTGCTTCATATTCGTTAATACAACCCAATACAATACATTTTTACAGGCGGTACATTTACACTACTCACAGACAGAACACAGAATAACAACCATGCCCGATCCGGAACTCGAACCCAAGACGCCCAGAACGTTAGGAAGACACGCTACCCCTACGCCACGACGCCGGGAGGAGAAGCATAAATAATATTTATTATGTTTTTAAATTTTATAATTCAAAGTTTATCTTAAAGTGGACAAAGTTTATTTTAGGGTAGATATATAAAGGAGAAGCATCTACAATATTTATTATGTTTTTAAAATTTATTATTCAAAGTTTATTTAATTTTTTTTTTTTTCATTTTTAACAAAAACAAATAAGTATCTTGACTGTCCGGCTTGTGAGCATCCGTTGTACAACTAGCAATGAGGGAAACATGGATTTTCTAAATTGAAATCGATAAGTTAGCAAAGCACAATCGCCATGATGTGCTATATATGATGCTTTTAATTCATGCATTCAAGTTCAAATATAAATTTGTGGTGGATGACAGTCGATGTTAATGCAGTTTTTTTTTTCAAATATTAATTCATTAATTGAATTTAATTAATTTTTAATACTTTAAATAGAGATTTGGCATTTTTAACGAAAATTGAAATCAATTAACAATAGCTGTCTGTAAAATGCTCGGATTTAAATATTTTTCGCTTCAAGGTAAAGAATGCGAATTCAGTTCTATCGAAAATCAATAATTTTTTGGCACTTGATATTTTTTTTATAATTATTTTTAAAAAGTAATGAAAATAAAAAAAATTGTTGATATTAGGAATTTAATTAATTTTTTTATATTATATGTTGTATATTAGATATAATAATTGCACTATGCCCATTACCTTTGCTCAAGTGCAAGTAGTAAGTTGCACTTGGCAAAATTATATGGTAATCAGATGAAACCATAAAATACGAGCAAACAAAAAATTAATTTATACATATTAATTGGTTGATATTAAAATGAAAATACGTCAAATTTTCGAATTTTTCAAAAAAAATTGAAAGATATTAGCAGCAAAGTTTCTGAAATATTCAAAACCTCAATTTCTTCTCACGCTACATCAATATTCATGATGAAAATTTATGGAGTTTTGGACCAATCAATGGTTTAGTCTTGAAATAAATGCTGAAAAAAAAAAGTCGAATCTTTTGATGTTTAGGCATCTATATTTCTTTTCAGTATTGGTAGATATTAAAATAAAAAATATAAATCCTTTTTTAAAAAAAAAATAATAATAGATAGAGATAGCAAATTTTTGTAAGCACTAAATACAAAATTTTCAAACTCTCATTTTTTTTCTCACGCAACATCAAAAGCTATGAGGAAATGTATGGATTTTTGAACCAATCAGTTGTATAATCTTGCCAGAAAAGTTAAAAGGAAACCGAATCTTTTAAACTCCTACAGCTGTTTTCCCCTCTTTATTTGTAAAATAACACTTTTTCATAAATCCTATCTCTTTTCAATAGCACTCCAAGTTTATCTTTGATGGATAAGTCGAAAAACCCCCTACACTTACATTGTCTCTTGCCGAGAGAGACCTCTCCACTGAATTGACTAGCTTCTTGACTGCATCGACTAGTACAAATCTCTAGAACTGAGCCCTACTACTTTATCACTGTCACCGTCACCGAGTAGTCTGAGGGACACAAAACATTTCCCCTAACGCGATTGTTAAACGTTCCTACCACGAAATTCGGTGGTTGTCTCCAAGGGGGTGCGATCATTAGCTTAAGACACTTTAAGTAGTATTGTCATAATCCGAAGTGGGGTCAGTTCTGAAAAGGCGGATGTCATTATTGCTCAAACCTCCTCGTTGCCAGTTAAAGGGTTGAATGGAAGAAAGAGGAAAGGGACAAAGTTTCCCGCCCCATCCATCAATGATATAATATCTTCCCCGCTTTCACTCCTCCCAAAGGATGAACGAAGTTACTGAAGAAAATTCTACAAAACCATTTATATATACTTCTTTGTTAAAGACACGTGGCTACATGGGTGGTCATGTACACCTTGTGGGAAAAGTGTAGTCCTAGTTGTGTCAAACATTTAAGTATTTCTGGGGAACTGAGAAAAGAAAAAAGAGAAAGTATTGTAGAAACTTCTTTTTCCATTCATTATAATATTCATTCATAATATAAAAATAATATAATTATTTTTAATGTATAATATACAATATTTTTTTCCATTCTTTATAACATTTTTCCCTACTTCACTCCCTCCAAAGGATGAACGAAGTTAGTGAAGAAATTTTTACAAAACCATATATATATTTCTTTGTTAAAGACACGTGGCTACATGGGTGGTCATGTACACCTTTGGGAAAAGTGTAGTCCTAGAAGTTTTAAAATTTCACTATACCTGGGAAACTGAGAAAAGAAAAAAAAAAGTATTGTAGAGACTTTTTTTTCTATTCATTTTAATATCTTCTTTCCATTCATTATAATATTCATTCATAATACGAATATAATATAAATATTAATGCATAATATATAATATTCTTTTCCATTCTTTATAATATCTTCCCTCCTTCACTCCTCATAAGGGATGAACGAAGTTATTGAAGAAAATTCTACAAAACCATTTCTATATAGTTCTTTGTTAAAGACACGTGGCTACATGGGTGGTCATGTACATCTTATGGGAAAAATGCAGTCCTAGAAGTTTTAAACATTTCAGTATCCATGGGGAACTGAGATAAGGAAAAAGTGAAACTATTGTAGAAACTTCTTTTGTCATTCATTATAAAATTCATATTACATAGTATTATTTAAACACGGATCCATTTAATTAGAATTAATTTCACAAGTAAATATTACATATTTTCATTTAACTATATTTCATTTCCAGAGTCGATTTAAACGTTTTTATGGTCTATCTTATAAATTAAGAAACAATAAAAATAATTAATAATGTTTAATAAAAATATTAAGTATTAATAAAAAAAAAGTATTTTATTTTCTAAGCCTTAGAAGTTATTACCATTTATTTCCGGACTATAATGTCATATTTTTAGGTAATATTTCTTTATATGTTATGTCTTCTTAAAGTTCTCTTCATAATTTTGATTATTTGTTTAATTTTAGATTAATTAAAAATCTAATCAAAACCTTGGAAAACGCTTTATTAGTAAGTACCTGTTATTCAAAAAATAAATATTTGTCCAATTTGATAGTTATGTGATTAAGATTCTATCGTGTAGAGTATTTATAATGACTTTTTGCATCATATACAGTAGCTTTCAATCAGTCTTCAAAAGATCTCATATTAAAACAAGACATTTTTAGAAAATTAAGCAATGGTTTGATATATAAAATTACTTTAGAACAACAAACTCCTTGTCAGTAAACGTACTTAAGATGTCAAAATTAATTATTTTGTAAAGCAAAATAAACATAAAAATAGGGGGATATCTCTAATTTTAAGATGTGATTACTTTGGCGAGATGATTTTTGCTTCATATTATATTGATGAAACTACATCGTATACTACTTCTTAGTATAAAGTAAAAATACAATTCTATCGTTTTATGTGTGTCCTCCCTTTCACCTCAAATATTATTTTTGCTCATAATAACTTTTGCATTTCTGCAAAATATAAATAAATTCGTCCATAATTACAGAATAAATTACTATAATTATGGTGCAAAACAATATAAAAATAATGGGAACCTGTATTGCTTGCAGAAATGGCGCCTTATTTATTGCAATAAGGATGGGATGAAAATAATTCATTGCCAAAATTGCCAAGCATCAATTGTAAACCGTTTTTAATTTTAATAAATATATTTTCTAAAATAGTTTAATACTGTTTAATAATAAATCAATCTGGAGCATTTAAATATTGATATGTTTACTAATTTTCCTATTTTAATACTTATCTTCATATTTATTTATCATTTTTTTTAATTTTTGTAATTTTCTTTTAACAATGCTGGGAAGAAACATTTTGATGCAATACAAAAGGAGAAAAAAAAGTATATATTCACAGTAAGTATATATATATATATATTCACAAGAGGAGACGCGAACAAAGCATGTCCACTCACAGAGCAACAGCTCAGGTAAGAAGTGGTGTAAAAAGAGAGAAAGAAAGAAATTATCCCTGTCTTATATAACATATTGTGACAGAGAAAATATATTTTTGCAGTGCTACTATATTATTAAGATTTTGATATGGATTACTCCATGTGTCGTTCTGATAAGGGAAATATAGGGATCTTTTTAAAAAAGTATTTGACAAGTCAGCAATTTTTATCCTTTCACGCATAGCGTGAGAACGCGTCAACTTTTAACTGTTTCAGTAATTTTACAAAAGCTTTTCTTGTCTCTTGAATTAATTAATTAGATAAAGTGGAATAGAATTAGGAAATATGAGAATATTTTAAAATAATGTAGGCTAAATAAAGATAAAACTTCATAAATTAATATGGATTTAAATTAGATGCTAAAATATCAATACACACACACATTTATATAATAATTAGGAATATTGTTAAAATGATATTTAAATTTGGGTTATTTGACTACTGCCTATTTTGCCTATTTAGAAATTCGTTGCTGTAATAGACACAGGTGTATTAAGATAATGCCAATAAGGTGTTTAAAATTAGAAAATTAAATGAATCATAGTCGGATTTAACAAAATAACTTCATCTTTTAAAGCAAAGGGAATTCATAATGCCTTTAGAGTTTAAAACCTTTATATTGATATGAATACAAAAATATTCCAATATAAGTATAGATTAAGTTACAATAATTACAAAATAAAATAAATTAAAATGGTGGAAGTAATTCATTGTTTGCCTCTATTTAAATGCAGAAAATAGCACCACATTTATGAGCGTCAATATGCGATTAAATTAATTCCCAAATGCTTTTCCATAAGCAACAAAAAGGCATTTTAAAATCATTTTAAATACAATTTAAACACGTTTTCTAAAAAATTATTGTTAAATGCTAATTCAGTCTGATGCATTTAAGTATATGTTTTTCTACTGATATTCTTTTTCATGAAGCATGATATATTTTACAAGATAACATAACCCTTTCTTACTTCTTACATTTTTCTAACACTAAGTAATGAAATAATTATTTCAAAGCTTTTATAATAAATAATTGCGCGTATAAATTATTTCATTTTGCCTGGTAATAAAACAGTGTTTAATGGTTAGTCTTTAGGGTGTAAAGAATTTTCGACGTCTGCCAAATACAAGGGTTAATGAATTATTTAGTAATTACGTAGAGTAGAGTTATTAATGAATTATATAGTAATTACATAGTGTAGAGGAATTAATGAATTATGTAGTAATAAAAGAAGTGGTACTATACGTATCACTTCTTTGAAGTGGTTCTCTAATGACCTTTATTTGACCTTAACTGACTTGAAATCAATTTGATTTTTCAGGGCTTTCCTGATCATTAAAGAATAAATTCAGTTAATTTATTAACCTCTTTGAGGGTAGTTGTGGCTTTGAAATTTTTGTGTGCTTATTTTGTAAGCAACAAACGATTTCTTTTGCATATGAGAATTTTTTATTTTTTATTTTCTGTACTTTATTTTCTAGTAATGGATGTACTAAATTTTAAAATATTGTGACTGTTTTCTGTGGGCATCTTAGGAAAGTTTAGTGATTATTTTCCGTGGTCATTTTGAAAGTGAACTCTTCTCAGTCAGTGGTTAACCATTCCAATCCTACGAATGAGTTGTGAATTGTGAATTTTTAAGATGAGTTGTGCATTGTAAATCCTTAAGGATGGTTGATCTCTCTTTAAAATAATTTTATTCGATTTTGAAGGGTTTTTCCATTTACTATTGAGGAAACAATTATAAATTTATTAATAAATATATTTGATATTATTTATTTTTATTTCATACAAATAAATATTATTTCTCAATTAATTTATAAATATTTTATATCGAACTTTTGTTGCTGCAATAATCATTTATTGGTTTTTCAAAATTCAATGTTTAAGTTAAAGAGTGATCGATTAATTCTGTTGTTGGATTTCACAAACACTCTCATTCTCCGAAATTTCTCAATTAAAAGTTTTTAAATTTATTTTTTAAAAAGGACGCTTCATCGTTTCATTTTTTCTTATTCCAAAAATAAATTAGTCTTTAATTATTTAAATTAAATTTTACTTTTATATTTGAGTTGCATGGAATTTTGTTTTTCTATTCCGATTCTTTGCCACCTGAAATCAAAATTTATTTTGCTATAAAATTCCATTATGAATGTTTTATTCCATTATGAATGTCTAAAACTTTCATACATTCCTTTTTCTTCTTCTCACATACAAAGTATAAAGAAAATATAATCATCAAAAAACTCGTACTCGAAATTTTGATGAATCTCCACATTTTAGACCTCCATGTATTCAGGCTTCTGGCATTAAATCTGCCTATTTGTCTTCTATTCTATGTATTACCTACGCCATATTTTTAGATTTCAATCATATTTTGAGCTTCTTTCTTTAAAAGGAATGCTCACTCGTTCATTCAGTTCTTGGTATCTAAGCTGTAATTGGTTTTCAAAAGTAAAAGCGGAAAAGACAATTTCCTGCTGAATTTCAATCACAGTACACTCTCGAGTATCAGTCATATTTTGTGCAAAGGGTAAAATCGAATAATATGGAAAATAAACGAGGGTAGGCTGGAGTCATATGAATTTATTTCTTTGCTCACAAATACCAGATGACAAATTTTTTAACCCAAATGTCATTATTATAATACTTATTTTCTTATTCCTTACTGAGTACTGTCTTCAGGTAGTGGTGGCCTAGTGGTAAGGTCACGACTTCGGTACTGGAGGATTTCAGGTTCGAGACTCGATTGCAGCGAAGAACCGTCGTGTGAAGGGGGTCTCTTGTACATTAAATCTATTAAGCGAAACGTCCTCCCGCTGTTGTGGTGTGGAGGGGGGGGGGGAGAGAGGTGCAGTTCAGGTGTCGTCCTCGCCGACTAATCGTGGTTCAAAATGACAAGGTCCGTCCCAAAATAGCCCTAGTGTTGCTTTACAACGGCACGTTAATATAATAAACTAAGCTAAACTAAAGCTAAGTACTGTCTTCCATTTACTTCAATATGAAGGCAGCCGAGGACCGGTGGATCCTAGAAGCAGTTGCCGGAAACTCGTCTAGTTAAAATAGGAGGCTCTATACTGGTAGTTTGCATATATGCTTATAAACTGTGCTGCATATTTCAATAATTTACTATAGAAAAAGTAAGTTAAAGGATATAAACTGTTTATATATTAATATTAATTCTCTATTGTCCAACTTAAATGAGGAAAAATAAACAAAGCATTAACGCAAAACGTTGTCCTGATTCTGTAGAAAATTAGCTCTAACCGATTTTATTTTTGACTGATAAATGATTATACAGATATGAAAAAGCAACCCCAAACGTCAAATATTACAGTTTTTAGGTTTTGAAAAAGTCCATAATGGATTACTTAATGCATCTCTTTCCTTCCTCGTTTAATTAGATAAAAGATAATATAAATTCTCCAGTGTCCAACATAAATGAAGAAACAAAACATTAACGTATAGCATAAACTTATTAACGAAAATCGCAGGTCTAATTCTGAAGAAAATTAACCTAAACTTGTTTTATTTTTCCCTGCTAATTGATTACCCAAATATGAAAAAGTAACTCAAAGGTAAGAGTCAAAATTTACAGTTTTTAAGTTTTGAAAAAGTTTTTGCTAGATGACTTAACAGTCGCTTTTCTTCCTGCTTTAATTACATTAAAAGAAAACTAGGTCGCATAGTGTCGAACCGGAGAGTCAGGAATGTATTGCATTAATATTTCAAAATATTTCCGTTTCTTTACTTATAACTCCACCTCTTTTTATCCAACATTCCTTCGAAGGGTGTGGACGGCGATTACGGATGTTTCAATTTCTATCTCTTGTATCATCCTACCCTTCCGGCGGAACTCAACTGGATAATCTGCTGTTCAAGAAGCAGCTTCAGAAAGTCATTGTAAATCTTTATCTAATCACTAATCTGTCATTGTAAAATACTGGGTAAGAAAATATATGAATGGACGGACTTGTCCATGTTGCATGTAACGATAAGTTACCGTTTAAATTCTGAAAGAAGGTGGTATCGAAATACAAAAGAGGGGGCCTTTCTTCTTGGGAGGTCCGAAGTTCAATACATAACCACCTGAACTACCTCCCACATACATCAAAGTCCCGTATATAGATAGCCCTCTCTACCCTTTTTGACATCACACTTTTCAGAACTTGTTTTTCATGCAGAATTTACAAAAATGATGAAATATAAAAATTAAACTGTCTCTTAGAACTAATTCTTCTCTTAAAACTGATACTTTATTTTTGTATATGTTATGCGATTGCTTTTTGTATATGTTTGAATACAATGTATACGTGAGCAATAATAATTTATCTAAAACTATTAAAAAGCTATTAAACCAAATTTGATGCATAAATTTGGTAACTAAGAAAGCTGAAATGTACTTCTCGGAAGGGTTTTTTAATTTTTTTTTTTTGAATTTTCAATAAGAATTGTAATTAATTAAAATTTAAGCCGAAATTTTGTATTTTTTTTGTTATAAGTACAAAAATATAAAAGAATGAAAACAAATTTTACAGTTTAAAAATTTTTAAAAATCGTTTTTTCAATTAGGCCAATTAACTTATCTGACAAATTTATTCTAAATTTTGGTACTTTTTATTAAATATTCTTTTGCCTGATTTCCAACATTGACGAAACAATGAAACAAACAGTTTTCAATGTTTCATCAAATGTGCAATCGCGTAATTTTTTTTATCGTTCTTGAAAGCTCGAGTTAAAGATTTCTTTATAACGAACGCTTCTGTAACTTGTAATAATAAATTCTGAAAATAAAAAAGTGGATAAAGCAGAGCTAGTTTGATAACGAATGAACTGCACTTTTACGTTTATAATATAATTATGACGTCATAGAACTGGTCTCCATTAAAAAGGTTCAGACATACAATGATCAGATCATATGTAAAATAATTAAAATAAAATGGCTTTAATGTCTAAAGTAATCGTAGACATGAAGTCATATCTAAATAATTTAACTGAAATTAGCTATAACTATTATCTCTAACGCACCAAATAGCTGCCGAAGGCAATTAGGTATTCAATGTAATAAATAATTAATTTAATTGCTGTTTGGTTCCAATGATATATTTACAAGAAATTAGGACCTCCTGTCTGAGACAGTGCAAAATGATAATATTTTAGATTTGATTTCTTTTTCTTTTTACAATTTTTTTTTAATTATATAACAATACACATGTGTATAGATACTGTTACTAAAACAATAAAAAAATTCAAAATGTACACAAAAATATTTTAAATTATTAAAAGTTGAAGCAAAGATTATGAAAATAAAATTTTTAATTAGCGTGGGAAAGTTTTGTGGAATGGTTATTGAATAAAAGCGCTTAAAATATTTTGATTAATATATTTTAATTTTTGGGACATAAAAAAGTATGGAAAGTGAAAATAAACCAAACTCTTGGCATGGAAAATTTAGGATATTAAGGAAGCAATTAAAAATTTTGAATTTTGAAAATAACTGAGATTGATTAAAAGCTTAGTTCATTATTTCCAAAGACTGGGATCATTCTAAGACGAATTTGATGAATATTCAATAATATATGCTTTGGAAATTGCCAAATATGGCAGTTTTGCTTTGGATAAAGTAAGATAAATTTTGTAACAATTTTTGGGAAAAAAAACATAATAATTTTAATAGTAAAAAGAACACTTTTATTTAAACTGATTTTTACCTTTTAGTTTATAATATACACATCGTTATTATAAATATTATTCTTTGCAGCTGTCAGATGATGAGGATGGTACCTCATATGGCAACTTTACTCATCAAACTTCCGTGCTACGACAGAAGAAGGGGTAACCCCCCACAGATTTAATGCCTACCAAATCCACTTATTTTGTGAAAACGGGTAATGAATCTGGAACCCTCCGGTCCCAAAACTGAGGCCTTACCATCAACCAATGCAGCATCATTCTGTAGTGGTGCCATATAACAAAACGTCTTGGGATAATCTTTACTTTGTTTCCCGTTAAAATACCTTGCACAATGGAATAATACATACCTTTTGAAATGGGAGAAATTAGCTACTTGTATTTTATATTACTTTGAAAACTAATAGAGCTGTGCTAGCAGTTTTTGTTGTTTTTCATTCTTATTTATTTGTTTTATTTTATTTTATTCATTTGTGTATCATTTTTATTTATTTATTTGCCTTTTTAATTTAACTATTTTATTTTTCATTTTATATATATTTATTTAATTATTTTATCTTTCAGTTTTATTTATTTATTTTTATTTATTTGTTTCATTTTTCATTTATTTATTTAGTTTAGTTTAGTTTATTTTTCATTTTATTTATTTATTTTATTTTCATTTTTATTTATATTGAAATTGGAGTATAACTGTAAGACTGCTTAAAATACATTTGCATAAATTTTCAAGATGAATATTAATCTCAACCTTTTAAAACAACTTTAATTTCATTACAAAAAAACACACCTTTTTTTCTCTACTAAATGAATTTTTCAATCTTTAAATAATTTAAAGCTATTTACTTGACTAATTCTATAAATTTAAACATTATTAAATTTCGATTTTTCTGATAATTCCACAAATGCATGGTACTCATTCCTTGGGTTGTTTTCTTTTAGTTTTATTTTCTAAACACGATATTGTTTCTTTCATCTTTTGGCAGTGAATGAATAATTCAATTTCCATCAAAGAAATATTTCTTAATAGATGGAGGAAGAATACATTTATTATTCTGCGAAATATTCTTATTTCAAACAATAATTTAATAGTTGTATATGATAAATGAATAAAGCTAGAAAAATCTTTAAATAATTATATTTGATACAAAATGGTCTAATGTTTCATTTTTTTTTCAACTATGTCTTTGGTATCAACAGAATAAAATAAAGATTATTCCGTGACATTTTTTTTATTTATTTTAACTTTTTTATTTACACTTTTGACAACATTTTATTAATTTTTATTTATTTATTTTATTTATATTATATTTTAAGTTAGAAACAATCAGATTGTTCTTCAGCTTAGAAATTTCTAATGCTGCAAATATATAATGTTATTAATTCTTTGTAGTTTAAACAAACTGTTATAATTTTTTTATGCAAAAAAAAATCGCTATAAAAATTTTTTTGCAAAGAGAAATGAAAAAAAAAAAAACCCTGAATTATATATATATATATATATATACCGGGTGGCCAGAAATAAAACACCCCTACTCTGACCTCCCTGGATATTGAACTACTCAGTGTAAAGGCTTGAAAATTTGTGGACATACTATTCAAAAAATGGGGAAACGGATTTCACGAAAAAAAAATTTAGTTCCAGAAATCACCGATAGGTGGCGCTGTACCACTGGATGTATGCTGAAAAGACACAAAAACACGTTTTAAACACATTTTATTTGAAAGTACCAAGCATACATGAAACAAGGACGTTATCGATGCAGGGAATGCTGCTCAATATGGTTCCCTTCCTGAAGATGTAAAATGTGAAGTCTGTGGACAGCTTGTTCAACTGCGGATCGTAACTGGTCATCTGAGATGCTTCTCACATGCAGACTGATACTCTCTTTCAAATCTGCCAAGGTTATCAGACGTTCTCGATAAACAAGGTTTTTTAAGTGTCCCCAAAGCCAAAAATCACACGGATTAAGATCCGGTGAACGAGATGGCCAAGTTGTCGGAAACGCGCGACTGATTATTCTGTCAGTGGTGAAATGTTGGCGAAGAAACTGTTGCACAGGGAGTCCAATGTGTGGAGGTGCTCCATCTTGCATAAAAGTAATGGTGTCAAGGCATTGGCGCTGCTGCAAATGGGGTACAACAAATGTTTCGAGCATCCTTTTGTACCTGTTGGCCGTCACGGTACATGTCTCAAGGCCATTGGAAGTAACCTCTTCGAAAAAGAACGGTCCAAGGATGAATGTGGCTGTGAATCCACACCAGACTGTAACTTTCGGTGAGTGGAGTGGAATCTCTTGGAAGGTACGGGGGTTTGTCGTGTCCCATATGCGACAGTTATGGGTGTTCACTGTTCCACTGAGGTGGAAATGGGCCTCATCCCTCCACAGAATCTGCCACGGCCACGATGCATCCACTTCAACTCTAGCAAGAAATGTCACTGCAAAGGTCAGTCGCATCTCCCTGTCTGTGGCCAGCAATTGTTGATTAGGGCGGATTTTGTACGGGAAACAATGCACCATTTTTCTGAGTACGTTCCACACTGTGCTATAGGGAACACCCAAGTGTCGTGACACTGCACGTGCACTACTGCAGCCTAAAACATTATCCATTGACTGTTCAACAATACCGGTGACAACATCTTCAACGACATCTGAACGAACCGGTTTGCGTCCTCGACCAGGCTGAACTCCAAGATGTCCAGTTTCCTCGAATCGAGCGATCATTCTCCTGAGAGCTTGTGGAAGCAATGGTCCCTTACGCAAATCCTTAAGTCGGCGAAACTCTCGAAGTGCTGCTGGAGCATTTCCTTTATTCTCGTAAAACAACTTCACAAGCAAAGCGCGTTCTGGCAGCGTGACAGCCATCATTAATAAGAATGACATTCCCCACCTTATACCCAGAACATGGCTTCTAACCATGCTTTATGCAAATTTTTCTGGTTACAGTATGAAATTGCAGTTACAACGGGAGTTCTAGCTTCTTTACTATTTTTATTTTCCATAAGGGGCAGAAAAATTAAAAAGGAAGCATGGAAGCATTCCATTCCGCATAAACATTTTAATTTTTATTATTATTTGTGTCTTTTGATCATAGTTCCAGTTGTGCAGCGCCACCTATCGGTGATTTCAGGAACTAATTTTTTTTTCGTGAAATCCGTTTCCCCATATTTTGAATAGTATGTGTACAAAATTTTGAGCCTTTACACTGAGTAGTTCGATATCCATGGAGGTCAGAGTAGGGGTGTTTTATTTCTGGCCACCTTGTATATAATATGAAGGATTACATATATATATATATATATATATAATATGAAGGATTACATCCATATAAGTTTGTTTGATTAGTTTTTGAATACAAGTTAATTAATTTTGAGCAGTTCGGAATGAAACGCATTTTCCTATTTTACATGGGTTCATACGAAAAATATTCCTTCGCTTAACGAGTAAGATTCGGGAATGAATCATGCTCGTTAAGCGAGACTTCACTGCAAAAGTAATCTATAACTACTACAAGTGTTCTACGGATACTTAATTAAATTAATAAGATTGCACATTCCCAAAATGGAAGATATTCCACTAAATTAGGAAAAATACAAAGAGTAAAGGGGCTAATTCAATTTTAAATTATATATAAAACGAAAAATTAAATAAGTTTTATATTTTCTCAGATATATAAATACTTTAAATCAAACTGGAAATAATTGTAGGACGATTTCAAACATAAAATTTATGGAAGCAGCAAATATCTCATATAGTCGAAAAACTAGTCTTAATAAAGTCTACATTTTTTTAATCTTATTTTGATAAATGTCTCCAAAATTGCATATTTAAAACCATATAAATAAATCCACTAATACTTAGACATATTAATATTATTACAATCTTTTATGAATTTTATCTCTTTTATCATATGAATTTTTAGATCTTCTATCAGTAATAATTTCTTATGGGCCTCCTTATTCTGAAATTCTTTGAAACTCAATCCGAGTGACAATTAGTGAATATTTTTTTCTGAAAAATGACTTCCCTTTATATTAAAAAAAAGTTTTGTCCAAATATTTTTTAAAATATTAATTACCTTTGAAAGAATCATAGATAAAATGAAGTGTGTTTTAGAACTGGAAAATAGCGTACCATACTGCAAAGGAGAGGAGTTTTTAGGAAGATGTAGTATGAAAGCCATATTTGTGATTAAAAATGACGTATTAATCACAGGTAAGAGGTTGCCTGAATATTACTGATTGTAATGTCCGCTTTGCTTTTTTCCATGATTCTTTAAGGATGTTGGTAAAAGAATAATTTCTTCCCCTTAACAACATAACACTTTTTCAATCATTTGCAATATCAGTTTTTCATGAAAATCCATAGAATTTTTTTCCACCATTGCTGAAATACTTAAGAATTAAAATGTCTTTAAAAATTTTTTTATTCATTTATTTTCTTTAAATTATTTTTTAAATTATATATTTCGTATAGGCCTTGTAATTCTGAAATTCTTTGAATCTCAACCCAAGTGGCAGTTATTGAAAAAAATTTCTGACAAATTTCTTTCCTATATAAAAATTTTCCTTTTTTTTTTAAAAAAAAAAATGTTCTCTTTTTTTACTGATATCAGTTCGTTTAATTCAAACCTCGGTTTATAAGGATTCGGATGATGGAGGTTTTACTGTATAGTTAACAATAAAGAAAAACCTATTAGAATGGAAATAATTTTTATAAAAATTATCAAATCTTTTGCAAATCTTTCAAAGAATGAAAATAAACGTTAACAAAAAAGAAAAATCTATTAGAATGGAAATAATTATTATAAAAATTATCAAATCTTTCGCAAATCCTTCATTAAATGAAAATAAACGGTAGAAATATTGATGTACTTTGTTAGGAATCAAAGCAACAAAATTACAAAACTTTGATTTTCTATTATTTCATTCTTCGTGGGTGATATTGCTTTGGGAAACAATTGGTCTCAATAGAAGCGCTCACGTTTACATGAACCTGCACTAGCGCCATCTATAGAACAAGTTAGAATTGAGAGATTTTCTTACTTGCGTTTTCTTCGAACTTTCTTAGATTGAAAAAGAAAATTCCCAACAATTTATTTTTTCTATATATTCCTTATTTAAAGGCACTATTTTCGATTTTTAAAAGACTGGCAGTGGTTTTAGTATTTTTTTTTATAAACTTGAACTGGTTTAAAAGTAAAATGTAATAAGTAAAAATAATAGATTTTTCTAAATTTTATATCAAATGGTTTCCAAAATAAAATTTCAAAATTAGCTAAATTATTTCTCGTTTATTGATGCATAATTTAAAAATGAATAAAACATGTCTTTTGTAATTGGATATTCTGTATTATGTAATATTAAAATGGTATTTTTTTGTTAAATAAATTTAAATATAAATCTCCAAAATTCTTTTTTATGCGCAAATATATATTTAGATTCATATTTCAAATATTTTTTAAGTGTCCAAGCAAGTTCTTTTACAATACTGGATTTCAAACGAAACAAATAAAAATTGCAAATGTAATATTCTTGTTTTTTAATAAACATTTATTAGATTTATTTTATTATAAAGCTTTTTTTTAGTTGAATACTGTATAAATTTTTAAAAAGCAAAATTTTTCCTGCGAAAATTTCTGAAAGAATTTTTAAAAATAGATTTTATATTCAACTATTTCTGCATTGAAAATAATGTGTGTTTTATTAAAAAAAAATTAATATTCTGAACTGTCCATCCTATTTTCTTATTCCACCATTATTCAATGGAAATGAATCCCCATTCCTATCGATACTAATAGTTTATACTATAGATACTATAGTTTGGATGGATGGATGTTTGTTACTCAATCACGGCAGAACGGAATGGGATGAAATTGAGCACAAAGATAGATTACAGTCAGGAATAGAGCAGAGACAACTTTTTATTCCGGTTCATTGAGAGTATAATTCTTAATTAATTAAAAACTAAGTTTCGTGCCTAAAGGCTGAGACCAAATCCCGCCAAAGATAAGTCAGGCTCAAGTTTTTTCCCAACAGAATTGAGGTTAGGCTTAACAGAATTCCGACCGATTATTTCAAACGATTCTATTAATTTTCTTTGTGTTTGACGTATTTAAAATCAAATGTTGTTAATGAATCGATCTTTCGGATTCATTCTAAAGTACTTTTAAATTAAAAGAAAACAGATTCAAGAAAATAAAAAAAATTCTAATCTGCAATGCGTTACCCCAACTGGAGTAGGAAAAGTCAAGTATTTGCATTTTGCCAACTGTTGTTCACGCGTGATTGTTGATAATTGTGTTTTCATTTAAATTAAAAGTTTAAAAATTATGTGGTTATACTGTAGTAGCTATCACAATCTTGATCAATAAATAACGAACTGATATTCTGATGACTGACCAATAATAACTTATTTGCTGTTTTGTTTTATTTCGGGTATGCAATGTAAATAAATTGTTTTCACGTTCGTTGTGGGGTTTTGTTATTAAATTATATTTATGTTATATATTTTTCGTATATGCTTATACTTTTAAATGTATCGTTTTTAGGTTAGGTTCAATTTTTTAAAAATTTGTCATTCTTTGATAGTTTTTTGTATATATACATTTGAAAATAAACAAAATTTCCACTTAAACAGAGTGGCGGGTAATAGCTAGTATATAATAAGTTAAACATTATTTCCTAGCTTTTCTTTGATACAATGTAAAGCAAAGATAATATACATAGGGATTGCATCATTGGTGAATCTATTTGCCAGTAACTGTTGCCTCGTATTGTTACAAGAAATTCTGATTGTCTTCACTAATATATTATGCACTTAACAATGATATTCTTTTCATAAACAAAAGCAGAATTAGATATTAGATATTATCTGGTACAAAATAAATAAATAAATAATAATGAAATATTTTTTTTTAAACTAAATTATTTTCAGCAAGAAAATATAAGGTTGGATTAGCTGTAATTGACAAATTCAAATAGTTTATTGTTTTAAAATAATTATTAAACTAAAAAGTGGGGAATATGAAAGTTTATTTTTCTGCTGTAGGATTATTTGTATCAAAATTAAAAATCGAAACTCCTAATTAACCTGATGTATTTATTTTTTAAAAGAAAACATACAAATTGAGCACCCATTTATTTACATATTTTATTATTGTTTCGAGAATAATTATGTTGTTGTTACTCTACAAGTCCGCTGACTGAAAGCTGCCAACAATTTAATCCTAAATGAGCGTCCCTTCTTTTTTCAGTAGCGCCAACTAGGGCCAAGAATACGACTTAGCTACTTCATGCTTCATATTTCACATATTTTGTTAATGATTCAATTTTAAAGTTGTTAGCTTCTTTTATATTTAAGCAATTTATTGTTTTTGCAATTTGCTTTCTGACCACCATTTGCTTGGCTCAGAATGGCCACATATGGCTCTTGCGCCAAAAAACCACAAACAACAACCACAAAACTAAGACTTTTATCATTGTATTTAGCTCTTTTCGGCTTCATGTTTGACCTTTTAACTGACTTTATTGTTTCACTTTTATCATGCAACAGCGTTTCACATAAACATATTTAATAACGTACATATTTCGCATGATGATGATATGTCCGAGTTTCCCTGGAAATGGGGTGCAGTATGTTCTGAGGGTAAATACCCCTGAGCACCCAGAGGGTAGAAGTCTGACTTCTAGCTCATATGAAGATGACACACACATTCGCTTGCACAATCCTTTTTTCAAGGGGGGCACATTCACACAGATAGAATACAGAATAATAATCATGCCCGACCCGGGACTCGAACCCAGGATGCCCAGATCACGAGAAAGACAAGCCACCCCTATGCCAGGAAGTCGGCTCGTCAGGCAATACAAGCGATGGTGGGAAAATTACGCTGCCTGAATTTTTATTTAGTCAAAAGGTTCTTTTAATTAAATTTAGTAAAATATTTCTGTCACATCGATATTTAAAATATACCTTAAGGAGTGTTGTTTCCAAAACTTTCTTACATATCCCTTAATAAAGATGTTATCTTTGAAAACGCATGGCAGTGACGTACAATACTTATGAATTATTAAACTTTGGTGTGAATTTAGCACGTTTGCTCAATCTGTCATGTGATCCTTGGCGAAGATTTTGACGATTAATTCCTGGCATGATGCTAATACTGTATGAAAATCGGGACCTCTTTTTACTGGGGGGCGCATTCACTCGACTCACAAATAGACAGAATAACAACTAAGGCCTGCCACAGGACTCAAACCTGGGACTCTCAGATCACTTGGATCACGCCAGACACGTTACCCCTACGCCAAGACGCCGGCAGGATAAGTTATTCATGTTTAAAGGAATGTTTTAGTTTAGTTTAGTTATATTAACGTCCCGTTCAAACCAACACGAGGGCTATTTTGGGACGGACCTCGTAATTTTGAACCACGGTCAGATGACGAGGACGACACCTGAACTGGCACCCCCCTCTCCACACCACACCACACCAGCGGGAGGACATTTCGCCTGACAGATTTAACGTGCAACAGATCCCCTCACATGACGTTTGTTCGGTGGATTCGAGTCTCGAACTTGAAACCCTCCGGTTCCGAAGCCAAGACTTTACCACCGGGCCACCGCGGCCCCTGTTTAAAGGAATGAAATCATTTCTTGTTTAAAATATTAGTGTCCAAAAAATATTTCAAAGCTTTATGGTGCTGTCATTTTGGTCGCAAAACAGATGATTTTTTTTTCTCTCATATACGAATTATAAAGAAATTATTAATCGGCAAAAAGCTCGAATTTCTGATTTTGACAATCCCCTAATTTTACATCTCCTTGAGTTCAAGCAATCACATTTTTTAAAAAATGACCGTCTATGACAAGTATGACTCAAAAAATATTTTGCGCCAGATGGATGAAATTTGGTATATGGTATTTACACCAAATTTGTAGATTTCTTTCAATTTTTGGGAAAAACCGAAATAAAAGTTATTGTCGAATGCAAGTTGATAAGATAAGTTGACGGGTTATCTACAAACGATTTTTACTAAATCATTTTAAGGCATAAGGATTTAACATCTATAATGTTGAGATCTATAGAACTGTGAACCAAATTCAATAAATGACTAACAGTCTGTCGGTTTATACTTTTCAGAAACATTTTAAAGAAAAATTCAAGAGCACAGAAATATCTAACACTTAGTATGGAATTTTGTGTCAGATTTTTGTTCCGTCAATTAGGAAAAATGTGTCTAAAACATAAATTCGATTTTCGTATAGTATTAACATTATGCCAGGAATTAATCGTCAAAATCTTCGGCAAAAATCACATGATAGATTGAACACACATGCTAAATTCACACAATTCATAACTATTGTACGCCAACGCCATGCGTTCTCTAAGATAACATCTTTATTAAGGGAAATGCAAGACAATTTTGGAAATAACACCCCTTAAGGCATACTTTAAATATTGATGTGACACAAATATTTAACTAAATTTAATTAAAAGAACTTTTTGAGCAAATGAAAATTGAGGCAGTACAATTTTCCCACCAATGCTTTTATTGTATGAAGTAACATGAAATATAGTTCTTTACATCATTCGGATTAAATTTTAGATGTGAAATCTATACCCATTTCTAAGGAATTGGGGTATTAACTAACCGGCCATTGTTTTAGTGGATCTGTATATTAATTTTTATATTCAAATATTTTCAGATAATCTTTCTTAAATAAATGAGGCTGTGTAATTCTGACGGTATTTAAGGTAAGATACATTTCTGTTTTTTTTTCCTTTGCCTTTTCAACTTTGGCCAATTGACAACTGTGTGTTAGCTTATTTATAAATGTTTGCAATATTAAGAATTTAATATCCTGCCCATAAAATTCCCAGTGATCTCTTAACAGTGATTAATAGTAATTTCTTAACAGTGATTAATAGTAATTTCTTATCAGTGATTAATAGTAATTTCTTAACAGTGATTAGCAGTAATTTCTTACAAGTAATTCATAGTGATTTCTTACAAGTAATTCACAGTGATTTCTTACAAGCAATTCACAGTGATTTCTTACAAGTAATTCACAAGGATTTCTTACAAGTAATTCACTGTGACTTCTTAATAGTGATTAATAGTAATTCTGTGATTATGATTCACAGTGATTTCATAACAGTGATTCATAATAATTAATTAATTATGATTTCCTGGGATTTCTTAAAGTGATTAATAATAATTTCCTAATAGTGATTACATAATACTGAATAACTCACAGAGATTTCATATTGGTATAGATTACTGTGACATTTACGTGTTTTCCTCTCGAAAATAATTTTTTTTATTTGATCTTCATTGACAAAACTATCATGCTATTTTGCAATTATTGTATAATTTAAAAAAAATATCACTCTACAAATGTAGTTTGTTGTATTTTACTGCATTGTATTTAATCTCCACTTCGCTTTCATATTCATTTGTTCGCGAACTTTTGATCTGTCCCAAACAACGATAGCAAAATCGATCAGCAAACACACTCTTTCATAATGTATCGTAAAGTATTCAGTTCATAAATGCATAACACGATAACAAAAGATTACTTATTGCAGAATTTTCCTGATTCGTAAGCTTTTCCTTGTTCTGTGAATGGATGCAATTGAAAAAAAAAGGCAGAATTGCGAGCGAAACGTAACAATTAAATCAACGTTGTTATAAAGAGGAGGAAAGCGGATGCCCGAATCTCGTCACGAAATCACTCATAATCGGGATCATAGTGAAAAACGTTTAAGCGTGTGGTTAAATATTGTAGAAGGAAAAGCATCAAATTGGCTTTTCTCTTGAAAACGTTTGTTTCCAAATACTTTTTTTTTTCTTTTTTTATTGTTACATGTTACCGTTAATTGGACTTCAACATGTAGTCCGTTGTATTTCAACTTAGTTCTATATTTTCTTACTGTTTTGCCATCGTAATCTCCATGTTGTCTTCCTTTTAGTTCAAAATCAAGGAAATAACTTGACAGCTGACGCAACTGTGGTCATTGGTGGTGCTTAAATGAATAATTTCCAAACCTCGGGGCCTTCAGATATTTTTTTTATTAACAATAACAACAACATTAACGCTCATGGTAAATTCCATTACCACTGAGGTCCGTGCCTGCCACGTATCCCTTTCACGGGGGTAGATGTTTACAAACAGGAAGTAAACAACAGGCGGGAGCGCCATCTATACACATTCCGCAACAACAGCTCCAGGTTATCTCTATGATTTTAAACGGAAAGGAAATTCAAATACTTCTTTTAAAAAAGATTTTGAAGAAGAACTGCTTTCAAGTAAATAAAGAAATAAAACCTGCGGTTTCCAACGGTTAACCACAAAGTTAACATTCTTGCTCTCAATAGTAATCAAACCTATCAAATATAAGGCGACTGAAAGGGATAAATCAGCAAAGCGATCGGAAAATGATTAAAATGGAGACATTTGAGTTTGATGCTTTAACTGAGCTGTCAGGTCAATGTTCCTCAGTGAATTACGCAGACCAAAATTTCGTCTTGTACTATTAAACGAATACAAGCCGATACCATCGCTAATACAGGATGACCAAATATAGGGCGACTGAACAAGATAAAACAACAACATGATTGAAAAGGGATTAAAGTAGAGACATTTGCGTTTGATGCTTTAAGTAAGCTATCAGGTCAAAGTTTCTCAATCAATTATGCAGACCGAAATTTCGTATTGTAATACTAAATGAATATAAACCGATACTATCTCTAATATAAGATGTCCAAAAAAAGGGCAACTGAACGGGATAAAACAACAAAGCGTTTAGAAAGTGATTAAAATAAAGATATTTGAGTTTGATGCATTAGGTGAACTGGCAGATCAGGTCAAAGTTTCTGAATTGAATACGCAAACCAAAATTTCGTCTGGTACTGCTTAGCGACAAGAAGCCGATACTATCACTAATATAAGACGACCAAACACAAGGTGATTGAATGGGATAAAACAACAGTGATCAATAAGTGATTAAAATAGTAACGTTTGCATTTGATGCATTAAGTGAACTTCAGATAAGGTCAAAACTTTTGAATTTAATATGCAAACTGAAATTTTGTCTTATACTACTAAGTGACTATAAGCTGATGCTATCACTAATATAGGACGACCAAATACGAGACGATTGAATGGAATAAAACAGCAGTGATCAATAAGTGATTAAAATAGTAACGTTTGCATTTGATGCATTAAGTGAACTGTCAGATAATTGTTAAACGTATGCATATCTAAACATCTACCTAAGTTACGTAGTAAAGTGCTACTAAGCCATGTTTATATGCTCATTTATGAAATTTTATAAGTCATTCTTCAATCCATTTACTACCATTTATCAGGTATCGCGAAAGAAGCTGCATTAAAATTAAATGTTTATAAATTTTGCTGGCAGAGAAGGGCTTAATGCGATACTAAGAAATTTAGAAAATATCTCGATTCACTTTCTAGAGTTCTGACCGAAATTGTTTTAACAAATATGTAACTTGCTTTCAAATCCGTGCCAATTCAATAAATAGTTATTAAACTTTCTGTAACTCTTATTTTGTATCAAACATTTAGAGCATATAGAAAAATATCGATACAATGTATTAATAGAAATATTTGCGAAGATACACTTTCCAAAAATACAACTAAAGTGAATAAAATTTCGAACAGAAAAATATTTCTCACCATTTCTCAAATATTACTTCCAGTCAGTTTTGTAAAAAAAGCTAAATATCAGAGGAAAAGGAATTTAAAAGCACGCTTAGATTTAGGTAGCTGAAATTCATTTTTTTAAAGATTTGAAATCCTAAATCCTGTTACAATGTTCAGTATTTCTTTTTCAAATCTCAAAAGGAAAGCGAAATTTTTTATAACGTTTAGAAATGCTACAACTAACAAAACCAGCCATGGAAACGTGGAATGTGTTTGTGTATCTATAATACTCTGAAAAAAAAATAATAAATGTTAAAAATAATTTTTTTTTTCTCCTTTTAATTCAATGGAGCGCCAAAAGAGGAAAAGAGTTTTGATGCCTCCATTTCAAAATAAATAAATAAACGGAGCGAAAAATAAAAATAAGTATATAAGCAATACTCTTTTTCTGGCCGACTGTTGACAGCAGTGAATGGATCGACGTATCATCGAATCAGGCAGCGATTGCAATGACTTATTTAGATTTTTTTTTCTCCCGTCAGGGGGCACTTTGGACGATTCCCCAGTTTCTTGAAGTGCTTTCATAGCAAGTTTCGCCTCTTTTTGATGCCTTATTTATTCGGTATTACTCCTCCAGGTTTTTACGCGGTGTCAGATTTATTTTATTTTATTTATTTTAAACATTCTTTCTTTCTTTTTTTTTTCTATATCCTCTCACTTATTTTCAGAGGTTTTTTTTATATATTTTTATTAGGATTTATTTATTCATTTATGTCAGGAAATTGTAGAATGTCAAGCGAATCATTTATATTTTCATCCGAGAAATAATAATTGGATTTGTTAAAAATAAAAATCGAAACTGAGAATTGTTAATGATTATTGCTCTGTTTGGTATGTTAAAGTATTTTAAATAACCCCATTTTACACAGAAAAAAACAGTTCATCTGTTTGAGCTGATGTACTTCGATTTTTATATCGATTGGTAGGGGTGAAAAAGATTTGCAACAGATTTTAAGAGAAAGCTTTAAGCTTATCCCACTAAAATCCAATGGGAGTGGTCCCACAACTTTCTCGTATACTTTCTAAAAAACTTGTCGTGCAAAAGAGCATTTAAATACTTCAGTTACAGAATATTAACTTTTTGCATGAATTTAGCATTTTTAACGAATCTATCGTGTCATTCTTGGCGAGTTTTTCAGCTATTAATCCCTGGCATGCAGTTAATAGTATCTAAAAATCAAATCTATGTTTTAGATATATTTTTCCCAAATAATTTAAACAAAATTTTGACACAAAACTGATAGTCACAAAATCTCATACTAAATTTGATACATTTAAATCATTAAGTTTTCAAATTATCAATTTGCATGTATCTGAAAGTATAAAGCTTAAGACGTTAAACCCATCTTTGGATTTTGCTCAACATTTGACAGGTATCTACTCAATAGATGTCAAACCGTGCATATCATTTTATCTAAAACATTTTATTTTGAAATTATCATATTTATTTATATTCGAACATCCGTACAGATGGACTTTCCCTGAAATTTTTTTCATACGTTACATATCACATTACATTATGTGAAAACATAGGTTAGCCGATACTGCACCCAGCATCTTGTTCTATAAAAAGAGTGCTCGAATGAATAACTGCCATTTGATGGTAATAAATTCTGGTTTTAAGATATGCAAACTAAAAGGCTTCTTTTCCATTTTTTAGGAAAGACCCCTTCCCCCCAAAAGTGGTTTTCTCAAAACTTTCCTGTGTGGTTTCCAAAAAAAAAAAAAAAAAAAAAAAAAAAAAAAAAAAGATAATACCTCCCACTCCTACACATAAGATTGTGGACTTTCAGTAAGATCTCGAATACCTTCCAAGGCATTATTGAACAATAGTTGCGAAATATTGATTTTTGATATGAATCTAAGATCGTTATCGAATCTGTCGAGCGAGTATGTATTTGGAACGACACTTTGTTGATGGAATGAAACAAAAGTTTTATTAGGAAAAACAGTTGTAGTCACAAGACAGCAAACAGAATTAAATCATTCCGAGTTATTGTATGTATATGCACTTGGAAGTACAGATTGATATACGGTCATTCCGTAGAATTGTGGAATAATCGAATTCACTTGTAATAGAACAACCAGACAGACTTTCTATGAAGGAATTATTCTCAAAATTTGACAGGCAAAATTTGCTTCAAAATTGATTTGCTAAGTTTCATTTCTATAGTTTTAAGTATTTTCAATTATTCTGTTCACATACAGACAAATACAATACCAAAAATGTCTGAAACGTAGTGATTTTTTAAAATCTCATAATTGAATTTTTTGACGATTATAATTCTTCTTTACTTCATGCACAATAAAGTAAAAAAGAATAAATTGAAATTTGAAAAGAAATGCAAGCTGCTATAAATGTATGCGGAGTAAAATCCTGAAATACTTCCAAAGATTACAAATCATGCTACATGATAAAATTCTGATATTGGCGACATTTGAAACGTTTGAGGTTTAAGCGATTTAAGCACAACTTGAAATTGAATTCTGGTGTCTGGAAACCTCCTTAACGTCAGCAAAGTACATCAGCCCAGAGCTGCTATTCGATGCTAACTGCCTGATTTACTTCAAGAAAAATCACTCCCTGTCCAACTACTCGACGAAGAACTGCATTTAAGTGCGGCATTTACCCCTGCCCGATTATGGTAGTTAAGGGCTCTTTCGGAAATGAGAACCTTCTGCAGGCCCGGCTCCACCCCCAAGTAAAGTGTGAATAGTAGGCAAAGAGAAACGTTTTGGAGGCCTCAAATAGACCCCTTGCCTCGAATGATCGTGACTGAAATAGAATGAATTCGAGCTCTCCACCCTGTAATTGTAATCTGCCGTCTCTGGCTACTGTTGATGTTGCTGCAGATTCTTTCTTTTGATGCTTTCCTTTTTCACATTCAGATGGTCCTGGAGGTGAAAAATCATCTTTTATTTGAATCTTTTTTTGGTAATGTTCCACTTTTCGTAACAGATGTATGACGCAAATGCATTCAAGAAATCTAGTTACTTTTCATATCTCTTTTTTTCTGTGATAATAAGATAGAGGGACAGTAGAATTGGTCTCCGCAGAGATTTCTTGCATGTTCTATTTTAAAGGTGTTAATTTATGGAACAACATGCATGACTGGTATATAACAGCTACAAAACATTAGCTTCGGCGTGAATTTAAAATTTTAACTGTGATCTTTGGCGAGTATTTGATGATTAATTCTAGTTTGGTATGGTATTCGAAATTCCAATTTATGTGTTTAAAACCCATTTTTCCAACTGATTAAAAACAATTGACACAGAATTACACTTGTATTCTTAAAATCCCATACGAAGTGTAATATATTTAAGTCACTGCGACTTTGAGTTATAGCTTCTATATTTTTTGAGTTTTCGCATTAATAAGATTCGACAGATGGTTAATTTTTTATCGAATTTAACTCAAAATTAATGGATGTCTAACAACAAATTTTAAACCCGTTTACCGTATTTTATCGGTTTTGCTCTCTTTCTTTTATTCGAACTTCTATTCGAACATATAGATATACTTCCTCAAAACAGCTTTTACTCAATACTTGAAAAAAATCTACACATTTAATGTAAAAACCGCATACGGATTTCATCATTCTAACTCATAGTAGTCTTTGCCATAAACAGATAGACGAACCACTATCATTTGCAAGGGAGTAAATAGGCAGTCAGGCCACTTATAGACAAATGTCGACCAAAAATTTAATAAGTTGTATTTTTTATAGAAAGATTTACATAATCTCTCTCTCGTAATTAGAAAGGTTTAAATCATGCATATTCATCAAAATTTCGAAATATAATTTTTAAATATCACTCATATAGGGTTCCATAAAAGAATTCCAGGGTTTTAAAAAATCTCCTCAAGTAAATGATATGAGTTTAGTTCAATTAAATAACTTTGAAAAAATCAGTAGCTTAAATTTTATTCACAACAATTTCAGAAATTTTGTGTCTTTATCTTGAAGAGACGTAAAAGACCCTCATTCCACAGTGTTATTACCACTGAACAAAGGAACTTTCAGCGCGAATTTGGGGTAATGCACCTACAGACAAAATCATTCCTTAATGGGTACATACGTTTAAAGAATGTGTCAAAAAAAAAAAGAGCCTTGAAAAGAATGCCAAAGAATCCGTACCTCAAGCTAACGAAGTCCCTCCCCCCCCCGTAAAAACGTTGAGAAGACTTAGACTTCAGTTGGGCATATTTAAATCAATTGTTCATAAGGTAATTCACCTAATTGCATACGAAGTTCAACTTGTACACAAAATGAAACCAACAGACAAAAATACAAGAAAATAATGTTTGTTGTTACTATGCTGGACACGATAAGTACAAATAAAGAATTTTATAAAATTGCGATTTTTTACTGATGAGGCCACCTTCAATAAAAGCAATGAATCGACACAGTTGTAGACTGTAGCGTTCATAGCTACATTATGAGTTAGTGCAACATCAACATGATGTACCGAAAGTGAATGTTTGGTGTGGCCTTATCCATAACCAAATTATATATCACTTCAATTTTGTCTAAAATTCCATAAATGGCGATGTCTACCGTGAAATGTTAGAGGAATATATTTTCTTCCAGTTCGCCCAGGCAGAAAATAGGTTCTGTCTACTTTCAACAAGCTAGAGCACTACATTACTTCAGTTCATGTGTATGGGAATCATTCTAATACTCGATTCGTCAACAAGTGGCTTGGAAGGGCAGGGTCTAATTCTTGGTCTCCAAGAATCCCATATTTCATTAGACTTTTTTCTTCTGGAGACATGTCAATATTCTAGCTTACGTCGAGAAAATTAAACCATCTTAGGAAAAGGATAATCACTTGTGTGGAAAACATTACTCCAAGCATGCTGCCTTGAACTTGGGAAGAATGTTTGTATGTGTTCCCAGCTACAAATGGGGCACAAATTGTAATATACTAATTGTAAAAATCTTGATAAATTAATCTTTAAGTACATGTATAAAATATTAAATTAATTTTATGCTTCAATCAAAAAATCAGTTCTTGAAAGTAAATCCTGTACCTCTTCGTGTAAGAAAAATGAAATTTTTCTCTTAGAGTCGAAATAAGAAAATACACATACAATGGAATTAAGTTACTTGCTTCTATGGTGTGTGTATTTTATATTTTTAGCTAATTTAATAATTTAAAACGCAAATATCTTTAAAACCTTAAAGAAGTGTCATTTTCTTGCCATTATTTGTTTAATCCAATTTAAAGACATTATACTGAACAAAACGTAGTAAAAAAATGGAAAGCAATCACCTTCATAAATTAACGGTCACCAGATTCACATGAGAACACATTTAGAAGTATTTCAGGTTGACAAATTAACACATGCTCCCGGAACTTTACAGTCGCTGACATCGGAAAAGAAAGACAAATCAGAACTTTGATTTTAAAAGGATATAAATGAGAAAATTATTCCATTCCCCCTCTTTGGTCGGAGCAAAGCAAAACAAAACGCAGAGGCCGGTCTTGGTATTGCTCGCTCAAGTGGATGCACACACTGATTCGCGTTTTCCGGTTAAAACCGCAAAATGAAAACGGACCGGTTAATCGAAATTAAACTTGGTTCGCTTGACAGAATTTCTGAGCAATATTGTCACGGAAGAGGTAATCGGAGTGGAACTGATAAACTTTAAGGTTTTTGAAAAGGGGGGTGGTGGAGGAGATTTTAGAATCCTTTTGTGCCGAACAAAATACCAAGTGAAATTCATTTTAGATGTTTGTTAATGAATATGGTGACAAGTGTCGCGTGTCGTCCGAATTTTTCAAATTTTGGGGCGACTTGAAAGCAAATGTTTTGCGACACATTTCAGAATATCGTTGAAGAAAATGCGATAGGGACAAAATGGAGGTTTCGGTCTCACAAAGTTAATCGGTTTTGTCAAAGCAATTAGTCCACTGCGTAACTGAAAATTATTTTTGTTCTTCATGTTAGATAATGAAGAGTGAATATGATGAATTATTTCGTAAGACAATATATTAATAACAGTTGCGAAATAAGATAAAAGTCGAGATTAATTTCTTTAAAAGTGTCTAGTTATTTTAACATCCAGTTTTAAAGCAACTCTAGGGCTATTTTGGGACGGACCTTCTAATTTTGAGCCACGGTCAGACGACAAGAACAGCACCTGAGCTGGCACCTCCCTCTCCACACCACACCAGTGGGAGGACATTTGGCTTCAGGAATTTTAATGTGCCAGAGACTCCCTTATACGACAGTTTTTCGGTGGAATCGAGTCTCGAACCTGAAGCTCTCCGGCTCCGAATCCGAGACCTTACCACTAGGCCACCGCGGTTCGTCTCAAATGAATCTATCAAGAAATTTTTAAACTTTTTTATCCGCAACATGTTAAAAAAGAAAGCACTATAATCGCCAAAATAATTCGAATTCTTTATTCTCACGAATTTTCACATTTTGTACTTCTTTGAATCCCCAAAAACTCATTTTCAGAAATATGTCTGTCTCTTTGTCTTTCTGTCTGCGAACAGGATAAAGTAAAGGTTGGTTGGACTTCAAATCTAAGACAGACAGACTGACTGTGAGGTCAAAAGAGGGTTGGTTAGACTTCTATCGGCATGTGGATGGAATTTGGTATGAGCCAAATTTATAGAAATCTATCAAATTTTCAATGAAATTAATTCCAGAAAGTCTATCTCTCTCTAGTTTCCGATAATAAGTAAGCACGGTAACTGTAAAACGTAAAGATTTCGATAGAAGGAAATTTAGTAAGTGAATTTAATTTTCTAATGAATGGATCCGTATAAAATTTTAAATAAAATGCATCAAAAGCCTGATCATATGTCAGTCTGTATTTTCGCATACTATAAATATGGTAACTTAAAAATGCAACAAATTAAAGGAATAAAATTTGTTATATGATCTTGTTATTAAAATTATAAATCTGTGTCAAATTTTGTCAGTAACACTTGTATCAAAATGGAGTTCAAAGTCCTTACTTTGCTACTAAGTACTAAATTCCTATACTCGGGACCATGAAAATAAAAAGAAATATTTATATAAACCCTAAGCAAAGCTGAAGTTCATAGTTTTAAAAAAATTTACAATCTGTGAGGGATCTGAGACATAGCATCTTTACTTGATACCCCGTATCATTTTCAAATGAAATCATTTTGATGATGCCCTTCGTGAGTCTGGACTACATGTTTTATTTCTCTAGAAAGAGTCTGTAAAATAAGTCTCATCGAATTCCTCATTTGTTTTCAATGCTCAAGTTAACCATTTGCAATTTCAAGATGTGCCATAGCGTACTTGAGTACTGTATCTTAACGTAGCACAAAGTACAACAGCAAGTAATACATATCACAACATACCACAAAGTATGACAACGAGTGGTAAAATGTACTTCTAGGTCGGAGATATACTAGGTCTCAAGTTGTACCACAATGTACCTCTAAGTCTCAATTTACACGATCTCAAGACATACCACAATGTGCCACCAAATCTTGATATACTAAATGTCAAGACTTACCCCATGGTGCCAATAGGTACCGGCGTACTAGGTCTCAATATGTAAAACAAAATTTTCATCAAGAAGTGCCTAATACCTTCGATATACTTTTATCACAGAATCGTCAATGAGTGCTACACATGCCAGCAGGCAGTTGCTACAGATTGATGGTATTTGATGCTATTGATGGTATTCAATGATATCATAGTGAAAATGGGGTCCATTTATTGAGATTGTTTGATGGGATACAGTTTACAGGAGCGCAGTCTCATGTCGAAAATTAATTCAGAAGATATTAGTCTTTTTACGATTTTTACATGGTATTGAGTATTTTGTTATGAGATATCGATGCAAATTATTGTGGACTTTCCTGGCATAAGCATCAGTGAATTTCTAACCACAGTAAATGACTAAGCTACTTTACTTTACCATTCTTGATTTCAACTACTATGGTATGGTGTAGCGTGTTTCTTTCGCACGGCAAGATCCAATTGAAGACAAACTTTGCCATCCAGAAGGAATTTTAAATAATTTCATTATAAAATGAGTAAATGGAACAAGGATGCATTGTAAAAATGTCAAAAGTTGAGAAGATCTATGATTTAAAACGATTTGGCACAAGAATAAAAATAAATCTCAAATGTTAAATGCTATGAAAAATGGCAATGGCTTTTAAAAAGTCAAAACATTTTGAATGAGGTTTCCCACTCACTAGGTATCATAAATTTAAAATAGGTGAATGATAGAGAAACAATCTGAAATAAAATTAAGACATTAAACAAGAATGTGTACTACAGAATTGATCACTTCACAATTCGTACAATGAGGGATCCGTTCATCAAACTACAAATGTTTATATGTATATCTTGTGTGTCCAATATGTAGAGGAATTAATTTTACACCCGCGCATTGGTTCGGCGAAACTGACCACATATTTATTTTTGGTTGAATAGCATGTAATTTATTATCAACCTGCGCGTCCCAAACTTCCTGCCACTTTCCATATATTTCCTATAATTAAGCACCTCTATGAATACTAAGAAACAATTGCAAAAAGTAAAATACTTTTTCCTGTATCACACAAATTGGTTTATTTCCTGATTGCAATCCAAAAACCAAAATTCCATTAAGAATCATCAACAGGAAGGAAAGTCTCTATAAAGGACCAAAAACTCTTTCTCAGAAAGAATCCACGCATTAAGTTGACATCTCTTTTTCACACAATGCATGCGAAAGAAATGCATTATGAAAACTGCGTAAACATTAAGAATAATTTTTCGGGCAATCTCCTTCGAGAATAAGTCATCAGAGCAAATAAGTTCGAGTCAAGCACCCCTTTCTAAAAGATCTGCGTTTCTTCAAAGATTAAAAACGAACCGAAAACTATACTCATTTTAGCTTCCTAATGGTTTCCAGCTTGGCACCAGAAAGACATTAAGGGACGCAGATATGATTGTTGTGACAGATGTTATTAGAGTGCGGGTGTTTCGCTGCGTCCTTTTTTTCATTCCTTCAAAACATAAAAAGTGGCCACTGGTGGTCATTATACACGCCCTTGTTTTAAACCTGAGCTCTTCGGAATTTTTTAAGAGCTTTATGATGTCTTAACTGTCTAAAATAGACGCCAGAAATTGAGCATGGGAATGCCTCAGATACATTTTCGCCTTTTCTTAACAAGAGGCGCGAACATTAGGATTGAATTATCATGTGTATGGAGACTTTATACTACACTTAAAAGTCAATTTTATAATGGCAGTAAATGAATTACTGCCATTTTTCACAGTACAAGAGAATGATTTAATGGATTGTTGATGGAATCATTTTAACTGAATATCAGCAACTTGACAATTTTATTTGGGGAAAAAATGTGTATTGTTTTACTAGATAATTTAAAAGAACGAATCATATTTATACTTCTTTTTTATTTTCAGATTATCCATAATGTTTGATTCCAACATTAGAAGGAAATGCAACAAATCAATTAAACGACTATTAGCTGGCAAAAACGGCTAAAAACTGGAAACCAAGAACATTAGGTGCAATAGCGAAATTGTTTTTGTTGATATAAAAAATGATAATTAAAAGCTATAAATTCTAATTATTAAGAGCTTTAAGATGCCTTAAATGTTTAAAATAGATGCCAGAAATTGAGCATACAATGCCTCAGATACATCTTTGCCTTTTCTGCCTTTTCTTAAAGGCAGAGAAAGAGAAGTGCGAACATTAGGATTGAATTATCATGTGTATGGAGACTTTATACTACATTTAAAAGTCAATTTTATAATGGCAGTAAATGAATTACTGCCACTTTTCACAGAAAAATTGAGTGATTTAATGGATTGTTGATGGAATTTTTTTAACTGAATATCAGGACCCTGACAATTTTATTTAGTAAAAAAATTAAATAATAAAAATAGAAAAAATAAATGTGTATTGTCTTGCTAAATTGTTTTAAAGAACGAATCATAATTCATATTTCTTTTTTATTTACAGATTACCCAGAATGTTTGATTCCAACAGTAGAAGGAAATACAACAAATCCATCAAATAAACTTTAGATTGCAAAAATGACTAAAATGTGGAAACAAGGAAAATTAGATGCAGTTTCAAAATTGTTGTTGTAGGTATAAATGCTAATTAAAGGTTATAAATGCTAATTTTTAAGAACTTTGTGATGTCTTAACTGCCTAAAACAGATGCCAGAAATTGAGCATGGGAATGCCTCAGATTCATTTTCACCTTTTCTTAACAAGTCAGAGAAAAAGAGGCGCGAACATTAGGATTGAATTATCCTGTGTTTGGGTACTTTATACTACACTTAAAAGTCAATTTTATAATGGCAGCAAATGAATTACTGCCATTTTTCACAGTACAAGAGAGTAAGTAATTTGATATATAGTTTCCATTTTAATAGAATATTAGGAACCTGGCAATTTTACTTAGGAAAAAAATATATATAACAGATAAAATAAATGCGTATTGTCTTACTAAATTATTTTAAAGAACAAATTATAATTTATACTTCATTTTTATTCTCAGTTTGCCCAGAATGCTTGATACCAATATTAGAAGGAAATACAACAAATCCATCAAATAACCATTAGATTGCAAAAACGGATAAAAAGTGGCGACCATGAATGTTAGTTGCAATTACAAAATTGTTGTTGTTGGTATAAATGCTAATTAAACTATGTTAGGAATAGTAGATTGAGGAGTTAGGATTAGTTAATTGATTCAAGTTTCAAGGGTTCCCATTCCTCTTTTAACGACTCGAAAAAGTAATTCGATGCATAAACATTCTCCTAATACAAGGGTTTTTTTTAATTACTCTGAAAAATAAACACACAAAATTGTTTAAAGTCGAATTTCTTTGAAAAATTACTATGCTGTTTGACAACAGATTCTAAAGCCTCCGGACTTTTGCGCATGCGTTAGGATGGGTTTAATTCTTCAAAATAGGGGTGAGAGGAAAGATGAAAGGAGGAGATGTTTGCATTTATTCCTAAAGTAAACTTGGATTACTCGCAAACTGAATTAAAACAATACGGCCACAGATGACACCACATTTCATATACGAGAAAAAAAAAATGAATAAAAAATATATAATAGGGCAAAAAGCAAGGTTAAAGAACGACGAAGAATTCCTGAAATCGGCTTACTGTATTATCTTGATCATGACTGATCAAATAAGACAGAATTTTGTACAACTCGTTTATTTATAGTCATGGATTTACATAAGATTAATTTGCTCTAATCTAGATTAAATATTTGATATTTACCCAACAATAGAAGGTTGAAGGTTTATCGTAAAAAGAGTTATCGATTCGGAGAAAAAACATCACAAGACGCTAACAGGGCATTAGTTAACACGACTACACCAGAATGCAGCATAATCCAGCAGTACCCAAATCCAGAAGTCTCTCCCTCATTCAAAGAAAACTCGCCTTTATCTCTGTCCCATCTCCATTTCTTAATTCCCACTGGTCCATTTCAGCTATCCTTCGCCAAATAGCCATTTAGCAAAAAAGCCTTAGCAGAAAGCCCTCATTTGTGGCTCCTGTCTGCCATGGGTCCTATGATGCGTCCTAGTTACTCACCGCTCTGGCACACGTGTTAATGATAATCAAGAAATCAGTCTTCACAATGGGCCCATTTGATAGATTTACATTCCTTTCCCTTCAAGGTGTAATAAGTTCCTCCCAAATGATGAGCACCCCGTGTAGACCCTCAGCTGAGCACTAATAACCTATTGCGATGACCACTCGGAGTTAAGGAGATAACCCATCTAGCAATCTGGACACATTTAACAATGACGGGTTTTAACGGTTGTATGACTCTTTCGTACGAGTCATTTGCGTACGAGTCATAAAACTGTCAATCAATGGTCCCGTTTACAATGGGATTGTGTTACTGTAAAGGATGAGTTTTTGAAGAGGCTGCAACATTTTAAACGTTATCTGAAAGTGTCAGATTTGGCGAGAGTTAACATACTTAACAAAATTTCGAATACTTAATGTTGTTTAATACCATTTCATGCGATATTTTCCTCTTGGTTTTTTATGAAGCATGAATTGCTTTTCAAGGAGTTTATTCAAAAAATATGATAAAAATTAATGACCAATGATATTTTTTTCATATAAATACTATATCAACTTTGGAACAATAATCTAGATTTTGGTAAATGAATTATTTTACATGAATATAACGATTTGCATTAAACAAAAGAATTTTGGTTTCATTAGTTTTTATTTTATTTCTTCTTGATTCGTTTGTTTAATTTAGTAAGTTTGAACACTGAAATGTATGTTACTTAAATATAGGAACTTAAAAAAAATTATTGTTTCTTAAGTATGGAGTACAATTAAATGGTGTTAAAAGCATTGAAATTATTTGTAAGATGGGAATAGTTATTAAAAAAAAATCTTGAAATGACGTAAGCAGTAAGAAAAGATTCCAACTACGAATGTTAATTTTCCGTGCTATATATTTCTTTTACAAATTTAAACTTTTCTGTTTATCATTGTAGATTTAATTTCAATGCTGTTACATTTAAATGAAAAATCTGCTCAGATAAAGATAAATTATTTGTTCATTATAAGACTTTGAATTTTATTTATGAAATATTGTTATTACACGGTGCATAAAATAAATAGCTTACTAAATCAGAAGTATATTAATATTTTGCCAACTGATCCTTTTTATCTGCGAAAATTTGTAGGTGATATTAGCTGAATTCAAATTTAATTTTCTTCTAGTGACACTATTTATTAAACCCTAATTACAAATCTATTGATAAAATATAAAACAGAATTAAAAAAAATATTTTCATTAATGTACGTAGTAATAAATTTACATTAATATATGCAGTATATGTTCTTCAGAAACTTTAATTTTTTTTTATAGATCGTTCCTGTTTGTAAAATAAGCCATTAACAATAGTATTAAATGAAGCTCTGGTAATTTACCCCTTGAACAATATAAACCTACACCATTATTGAAATTTTTACTGATTATCTATGCGTTTTTTAACCATATTTTAAGCAGTGTAATTATTTCTAATTTCAGAAGAATTCATGGCCATTTTAAACCTTCCAGGGGTCCTGTGATAATGCAAATCTCGAAACAACCTTTTCCCTCCAAATTTTTTACTATGTATTATGTATTTGATTCCCAGAAGTTCAAAAGCTTTGAACAGATTTAATTTCAAATAGTAGGAAAGTTATCAATTGTTAAATTCTTTATTGACTTATGTACTATTAATCGTTTGAAATGTACATTTAAATGATCAGCTTCTCTTAAAACAATTAGAATCGTTTGTGATGGTAATAATTGAGTTTAGGCGTAATTTTTTAGAATGGAATTTCTGTTTTGCATTTTCTTTTAAAATTTATTGATTTTTATTTGAGAACTATATTTAGCATACTTAGACTGTGAATGAATAATTCAGAGAATTCAAGCGTAGTAATGCAAGCGTTCTTGATGTATTTCGTCGTATACTTTAAATTTACCACCCTTGTCGTCCAGTTATCTATCTGTCTGTCCGTCTTATATATATTCTGAACAATAAGGTATAAGACATGAGAAAATATTCCTGCGTACGGTTTTTATACGCATTTTTTAAATTTTAAAATGCTGTAAAAACTGTTTTTTTTACTGTAAATTTTTAGAAAGTTATAACGAAAATAAAGTCAATATTTCTTTTATTTTTTAATTAAATTTTTAAAAAATCACTTTTTTATCCTTCAAAGTAAATATTTGCCAAATTTCATAGCTAAACGGTATGGTGTGTATAGAGCCAGCATATCTCGTACACATAGAGACAAAACTTTTTTTCTTATGTTTACGCATCAAAACTTTGTTAAAACGCCAATACCCTTTCCTGCCAAATACTCTTGCCAACAGATAACATGTTTTTTGCAAACCTAGACTAATTACTCCCTACCCCCTTTTTTCAATGGGCTTAGTGTGATTTATTGGTCTTTTATGACCTGTACGGAAGTGGTAGTACGCATTTGTCCCAATACCGTTTTAACAGGTGGTGAACAGCTGGTAGGAAATGTCGCTTATCGTGAATGCGACAGGGGAACGTTACATCATCTTTCGGCGTCTACCCCCTGAATGAGATAGAATCTTTAAAAAGTGGTCGTTCCAGAATACTGAAACGAACATTACATCGTTTTATAATTCTGAAGGCGTTTTTAACTATCAAAATTGAAAAATAAGTAATAAAACTTCAAATTGGTGCCCAGAGTCCCGATCCAAATTCTTTTTTGTTATTAAATTAAAAGAAAGAATTTAGACTTTTCGTAGTAACATGTAAATATCTATATTCTCCGGAGAATAGCAATACATATTGCCAAACTAATATGTGAAATGAAGACATCTAGGGGAGAATAGCGGCATTTGTCTAATATTGGTTATTTCAAACACACACGTATCTGTTAGAAATTCCTAAAAAACAAATATTACGACACTAAACTTGTTGACTTAACAAAATAATAAATTGCTGATGCAAGAGTATAAAAAATTAAAATAAACCGAAAACAGTTAAAAAAAGTTTTTTTAAATATAAATCCTGATTTTTTGACAGCAAAATTTGTTTAACTGTTTATTTGTGAGTCATTGCTACAATAATAATAATAATTATAAAAAAAAACATTGAAGGAAATTAATCTGCAAGCCAATTTGAAAATAGTAAATTGCTTATCTTAAAGAATCTTAAGTATAATGCTTTGAAATTTTTTTAAAAAAATGTTAAATTCCTTTTTAAATATTCAAGGACTACGACTCCTGCAAATCAAATGAAACCACGAAACTAAATTTCATCGAAAATACCGTTAAAGTATATGATTCTCATAGTATTTCCAAAATTGTGTTTCAGTTTAGTTATAGTAACGTCCCGTCTTGAAGCAACACTAGAGTTATTTCGGGACGGACCTCGAAATTTTCAACCACGGTCAGATGACGAGGACGGAACCTGGGCTGCCAATCCCTCCTCCAAATGTCCACACCACACCAGCGAGAGGACGTTTGGCCCCGACGGATTTAACATGCACCAGACCCGCTTACACTGCAGTTCTTCGGTGGAATCGGACCTCGAACCTGCAACCCTCCGGTTCCAAAGCCGAGACCTTACCACCAGGACAACGCGGCCCCATAAAATGGGGATGAGAGAGGAAAGAGGAAAGGAGATTTTTACTTTTAACATTACATGAGATGTTTACTTTTAACATGAAATGAAATGCTTGCTTTTAACATGAAATGAAATGCTTGCTTTTAACATGAAATGAGATGTTTACTTTTAACATTACATGAGATATTTACATTACCTGGGAAAAGTTTATCGCACATTGCTAACAGTATCACCAACTAGCATGGATGCCTAGGAAGCGTTTTCGACAGCTGGTAATTTTTGCCAAAATTACCTTCCAGGCATGATGACAGTAGAATTGATGTGCTATGTGTTTTAAGATCACATTTCAAAAATTTGTTACAGTACCACAGACTGAAGAATTTTTGATCCATGACAGGAGAGTAAACAATGTTGCCACTTTTCAGATTTAAACACCTATAAAAGAAACTAATTTGGCAAAAATATTGCCAATTTGCCAAAAGCTTGCATCAAATGAGATATTAGAGCGATGTATATGGTTCAAGACACAAAAATACAATAAATATAGCAAAACAGAATAACAGAAATAGCAGTCAGAATAGCAGAAATATACATTTAATCAATTTTGATATGCACATTAATTTTTTTAAAGGTATTATGATATAATTTGTGAAAATTTTATTTTTCATTAGTTTTTTTAAATACATCTACAATATGTAAATATAATATTTTATTTCAATAAGTTTTTACATTTTTTAACTTTAAACAATTGAGAGTAACTTGAATCACATCTTATAAAAGTTCCGGGCAAATTGGATAAATTTTATACTCTGATTTAGATGAATAAAAACTTTAAATGCATTTTTCTCCATGCTCATTTTTTGTTTATATACTGCATTTTGAAGGCCTAAGAACTCTTTAAAAGGAGGTAAACTCTGGAGGTAAAGATGTAAATTTTCTTTTTATAAATGTTCAGAAATATATGTTTTATAAAACTTGGCATGGGATTAGCTTTAAGGTGAGTAGTAATTTTTTTTAATGTCCAAAGTCAGATTTCCTGTATTTTTTAGATTTATTTTTTTGTTTTTTACAATAAAAAAATAAATATTGTTGGTAGCAGAAAATCCATGCTAATTTTTATGTGGTATATTAATAGCTACCTAGAAAAGAAATTTGTGGAAAAATCTTCATATTTAAAAAAAGCCTTAAAGTTATAAAATTTTTAACAAATTTTAAAAAAAAATAAAAAAAAAGAATTTTTAACAAAATTTAAATGTTTTAAGAAAATGCTGAATTATTTTAAAAATATTTTTACTGAAGAATTATAAATTTCTATTTTACATAAAACAAAGGTTAAATATAATTCGAAATATTAAAATGAAAAGAAAAAAAAAATTGAGGTCCAGCATCGCCTTAAAAAAGCGCCGGTGCAACCTGAGAGAACAGCATCCCTGAATGCTCCATCAGTAGAGAGCATTACTAACCGATAAAACTGTTCCCTAATGGTCGTGCCCTTTCATGTTCGGATGCCCTCTGTACGGATGGGTTGGGCTGTGTGTTTGTGAAACCGTACTATTTTTTTCCGCTTGCCGCCGAGCGTAATTCGGGCCAGATTAGCGTCAAAGGGATTGACCACCGCGCGTGCTGAAGGTAAGTGGTTGTTATGCAGTCCCCTGAACTGTGATTCCTCCCCGCTTCGCACCTGTTGCCAATGTGGAAGCTCGAGCTTCAAGAAGTGACCCGCCATTCAGCGCATTCATTCAAGGGAGTTGTGTTTTGTGTTTGCTTAAATTTCGAATAATCCATTTGGTGAAGCGCAGTTTCTTTGTTGGCACACAATACAGACTGAATAAAAAGGAACAGAATTTGTTGTATAAGCCCTGTTATATTAGCTCTAAATATATATTATTTAGTATACTGTATCAGCTCTAATTTTTCAAGTATTATATTAGTTCTGATTTTTCAAATGACATATAAGATAATTTGAAGAAAAGGATACTTGAAGTGAAAGAAAAATTCAGAATATTTTGACTTTACTTTTATTGAAACTTTCTTAAATAAAAGAAATTGTAAATTCCTATTCTATAGAGCAAATTTATTTCCAAACGAAAAATAAAAATCACATGTGGGTGAAACTAACAGCACTGTCTTGTAAATGAAATAACGAAGTCTTATGCATTATTGATTTTTATTTGACGAATTAATATCTAAGAAGCGACGATTTCCAATTTAAAGCCTTTGATAATAAAAGAAAATTGAGGCGACGAAGTACCTCAAATTTTTTCTTTAAATTTTAACGTTTAAAATTATATTTTACTTTTATTTTATATAAAATGGTAGTTTATAACTTGTCCGTAAAAAGTTTTAAAAGTAACTTAATAATTATAATAAATTCTGACGTTTTTTAAAACTCCTAAGTTTTTTAAATATGAAGATTTTTCTCCAAATTCTTTTTCTAAGTAGTTATTAATATACTACATAAACCTTTGTGTGGATTTTCTCCTGCCAACAGTATTTAATTTTTTTTATTGTAAAAAACACAAAATAATCTGAAAAATGAGAGAATTCAGACTTGGAACATTTTTTAAAAAATTAATGCACACCTTAAAGCTAATTCCACACTAAGTTTAATATTCCACACACGACCAAATAATACTGACACAAAACTATACTTTATGAACTGTACCTGTTAGATTACAATACTCAATATACATCACATATTTTTCTTATTTTGTCCCAAGTAAACATCCAAATATCATTATAAATCTTTTTTTATTAAAATTTTAATAAAAAATCTGCATATATCTGCAATTAGCACTTTTATCAGAAATCTGTATTCTTTTCGAATATCATTAACAAACTTTTTTTCGTATAAATTTTAAAAAAATCTGTACATTTATCCGCAATTCGCACTTTTATCAGAAATTTGTACTCTTTAGCAACCAGCATCCTTATCCAGCAACCAGCAATGTGTATCCTACACTTTCGTTTATCCCAATATCTTAGAAATAATGCATGTAACATATTTTAACCCTTTGCACTCTGAAAAGTAGTTAGATGCATAATTATGCACTTAATACAAGAACTTATTTATTGCTCCAAAAAATAAATTAATATATAATTTTTTGAAGTTGAATTTCCCCGAAGAATTAATCTACGTCTTTTTGCCATTCTGCAGGCATTTTTAACAGTTAAAATTGAAAAAGAAATAAATAAAGAGTCAAAAGGATGCACCGTCTTGAATGGTGGCTAAAAGGAGTCATCAGAGTTCAAAGAGTTAAACTTTTTAACGTATAATTTGGGTTAAAATTCACATTATGGTTATTAATATTGCTATTTAGAGAAAACGATAAAATTCGAATGAATAAATTTTATACTCGTGGGATATACTATGATAATTTAACCTTTTGACCTCTATGTAAATCGCTTTTGAATCATGCTGACTCTCCAATTAGGTTACCCTTTTTCTACTAAAATCTATTCATAGCAAAAACGCGGTAATCTAATTAGAAAGATGACCCTTTCATAATTTTGAGATGTGGCATCAAACATGTTAAAGATGAAAATAATTTAGAGTAACGGAAATTTAATTATATTAATACCTTAACTGAATTGTTATGTTTACTGTTTAAGTAGACAAAAAACTTTGCCAGAGAAATATGATATTGTATTTATTCAATTAATAGTCCTTAGAGCAATTTATATGATTTTGGATTAGGTATCATTTTGATAATATCTATGAAAGATTATATCAAACATATTAAATAGAATATATTTTCTTTCTTCCAACTTCTTAATCCTTAAGGGGGGTATTTCAAATATGGAGGTGAGAAGTAAAAGGGTAAATAAATGTATATTCTCTTTCCAAATGGATTCAGAAATGGGTAATAAAATTGACCACATCTCGATGTAGACAGCGGATGTTTATACTGTAACTGGCATCAATACCCACCATACTAAACAAAGTCGGGACAGCTAAGTGCCAGAACGATCAATGAAACTGAATAATATTGACTCATGGTTCTATACTTGCTGATTATTCAAGAGCTCTGGACAATCACATGCCAGCATGACAAATGAAACTGAATAACTATTTTATAACTGACTCCTAGTTCTTTACTTGGTGGTGGTTATTCAGAAACTCTGGATAGCTCAAGTGGTAGAACGGTGAAGAAATCTGAATGGTTATTTAATAATTGTTTCAAGTTTCTATTTATGGTGGAGGTTATTCAGAAGATCTGGATAGCCGACAACCAAAAGAGGAATGAAGCTGAATTGTTATTTTATTCCAGATTCATGATTCTATACATATTTGAGGTTAATCAGAAAGTCTGGATAACCAAGTGCCAGAATCAGGAAGGAAACTGATTGGCTGTTTTATAATTGATTCACTGTTCTATACATGCAGAAAGTTAATCAGATATTCATTGAAGACAATTGTCAGAACGAGGAATGAAGCTAAATGACCATTTTATACCTGACTCTTAGCTCTATATCTACTGGATGTAAATCGGAAACTCGTGCCAGAAGGAAGAATGAAGCTGGATTGCTATTTTGGACCTGACTCACGCTTCTATACTTGGTGAAAGTTACTGAGAAACTAGGTGCAGCCAAGTTCCAAATTAAAAATGAAATTGAAGTAAAAAGTGAGAAGTTATTTTATAAGTGACATTAGTACTCGTGGTACTATATACTCTTACTCAGAAATTTGAAAACATGATGATTTAGTATGAATTTCTTAACTTATTATCTCAATTCGGAGATTTTACTTCATGGCAGATATGTAACAAAAATATTTATAGTTATACTCAAAATTTTTTCTCTGTACTATGAGGCATTCACTAAAAGAATATGTGTAAAAATAAGAATAGTAATTGATTAATAGGTTAATTGCCAATGACTGCAATTGACTCACGATTGTAATTCATATCTATTGCATAATTATACGATCCCTTCAGTATTTTTGTTAAGAGTTAGTAAAAGAAAAATCTTATACGTGCCATTAAAAGAAAAGTCATATATCAAGATAAAAGGTGCTTTTCAAATGCTGGACTCTTAGATAAAATATCTTTTTAACAACATACAATAATATATATTAAAGAACGAAAAAGGTTATTCTATTCACTTACGTGCCTACCATCATTTAATCATTAATCAATAACATTCTAAATCCTATTGGGGTACTTTGTCATGATTAAATTAATCAATAATCAGGCAAAATGATTTAGACGATATCACCAAGAACAAAAGTACATTTCAATGACTTGTTACCAAAGTACCAGAAAATCAAAATAAAAACTCAACTCAATGTTATTCAAAAACTTTACCGCTTTGTTAATACTCAAGTAATATAATAAACGAATACAGGAAACCATAATTTATTTCAATTATTGGAAAAATAAATCTAAATATCTTTAAATGTCATTTGAATAAATGAAGCTAAAATTTATTCAATTTTAATGGAGTACTATGCATTCATTAAATGCATTCATGAACCATTTTGAAACAGCATGTGCATTTTCTACCCTTTCTAATTTTAATTTTCCATTTTTACAATTTCGCTGATTATATTATGTTTTTTGAATGAGCATAATTTAATCATCATTTTAAAATAAAATCATTATATTCAGTAATTTTTTTCAGCCACAGACCTACGCTTTATTTATTATGCATTGCTTTTAAAATTACACCATTTACTTTAAATAAAATTTTGTGTTTTTCAAAGTGCTTTGCCAATTTAGACTGAGAACAATATGCGATATTTTAACTCACGCAATAGATTAGTTTATACTTCGATAGCTTACATAAAATTACTAAAGGGATATCAGAGAATGATACGATAGTTTGAGCCTCTTTAGAAAACGGTGACAGCCTTCATTATTCAGACAATAAATTTATTCAATTTAAAATGTATCTAGTTAATATTTTACTGTATTACTTAACCTTTAAATCCATTCATAAATCTACGAACACTAGTGTGTTGAATTTTGAGCATCACAATAATAGTACTCAATGAGAAACTTTATTTTAAAGAATCCCCCTCAGAAGAAAGCGGTTTTAAACTTACTATCACATTAGATTAGAAACTGTAATTAATTTCAATGCCCACTAGATGCAAAGTATATGGAAATTTGTAGCCTCACGGTACTCATTCATTGTACCCTAATTGTGAACAATTTTTTTCTCACAAGTATGAAAACTTGTTGGAAATAAAACCACATCGGTTAAGAATGTTGTCAATGGCCTGGACGAAATGCAATACTAATAATAATTAAATAATTCAAAATTTGTAAGTAGGCTCGGAATAAAGCTCACCTAAGGAAATTATTTTAGTTAAAATAATTTAATAAAAGAAAAGTTATCTATATTAACTCATTTGATGACTTAATGTGATTGGAGCATCAAATTATTTCATCTTAAGTTTATAAAATCCAAGTTATTCGTGATCATATACATATATAGATTAATAACAGACAGTCCCACCGTTACCACAGAGCTAAGATGAATAAACAGGGATTATTGTCACTGTCTGTTGTGCTCATTAACTATCCAAATTTTTGCATAAGAAAACAACAACCAACAAAAATTCAAAGAATCTTCAAACTCTTAGTTAAAGGTTAGAAATGTTTTTCCAACAGTTCTTTTAATATTTTTAAATTCCCATACTATTGTAATATTGCCTTAAAATTACTATCCAAAATGAATTTTCCTCCAAATTCTTTCGATTTCCACACATCCTGTTTTGTAGTACTGGGATGGACCTATCTCCTCATATTAAATATTCTTGCCATATTAAATATTCTGTGGACAGTTAATAGAATGAATACAAGGCATATTTGTGAAATAGCAAAGCCATCTAATTATGCAGAAGAGAAAAATAATGTGCATAAAAGCTTAAAATTCCGAAACTTTTAGTGAAAAAGAAAAATTGAAATTATTATCCAAATCCAAAATGAATTTTCTTCCTAATTTTTTTGTGTTCCACACATCCTGTAATGTATTTCTGGACCGGAACTATTTCCTCATACATACATGTATTGCTTTTAATATTCTGTGGACAGTTAATTGAATAAATACAAGGCATATTTGTCAAATAGCAAAGCCATCTAATTATGCAGAAGAGTAAATAGTATGCAAAAAGGTTTAAAATTCGGAAAATTTTAGTGAAAAAGAAAGATTGATCTTTTGTGCAGTGGAAATCGAACTCCAGAATATTTAACAAGAAAAGAACAGATTCCATCTCCTCCCTCCTCGAAGACAAAGCGCCTCCATCTTCTCAACCCTTTCTCTTCCACCTACAAAAGGGTGCCTCACGCTAGATTAACCCAAAAGGAGAAGATGGAACCAGGATCAACGATCGCTTTACTTTCCTCCCAGAGAGTCTGTAAAATTGACTTGCACCTTGACTGTGGACCGGATGCCGGGCAAAGGAAGGGCGGAGGTTTCGGCCGTGGTCCCAAACAAAAGGTGACGTGCCCATTTCCCGCGATAAACACCTAATTGGCATTTAAGAGGGTCGCTCACGCCACGCAAGGGGAATCTTCCAGCCTTTTGTCCATCGAGATTCTAATCTCTGCCATTCCATTATGGGCTGCTATCGGGTTTCGGTAGGGTGCAATCGGTTAGGAGTGAATATGGGTTGGTTTGTTGCATAAATGATATGGATGAAGACTCCAGAATAAAAAAAAGCGAAGTTATTTTTAGGAGTTATTATACATGACCATGATTTTGAGGTATTCTTCCAATTCGTGAATGGCAACATGCTCAAATTAATGTATTCCTTCCTGTTGTGTTTCTAACAATGGTTTTGAAGTCTGTATTGATTTAATTCATCAGATTAGCGTCTGCAGATTTGGAACAATACAAATTTTGCTGGATAATCTGATAATTTTAAATCTTAGTTCAAATGTATTGAATACAGCTAACACTTAAGGTTCTGAATGAAACAAGAATATTCGACTTACAACTGAACTTAGGATAACATATTAATGACATTGTTTTAAGACAAATCTATATCTTTTTCAACTAGCACCATGTATACAATCAACGGAGCAGATTATTGTAGTTAACTAGGAATTGCAAGAAACGCCTCTATGTTACCCCGCCCTTTTTAAGTGCAACCCCTAAAGCAATTCTTTTGATAAATAATTTTAAACTAATATCGAACTCAAAAATATTGTTCAGAATTGTCTTTGCTTATAATAAAGCTCAATGTGTGAGTGTATATTTTGCTGAAGAAGCTACTTAGAGATCAAGTTATATAAAAAAAAACTTATTTGTAAATTTTAGCTGGCATTAATTGTAGCAAACAGATTAGTCACCAAAGGCGGCTAATATCTCAATAATAAATTCAGTGTCACTAAGATGTCCTCCTTTTTTTCCGAAAAGCTGCAGAAGCAACTCAATGAATTCTTTACTTAATTAATAATGTTAATTAAAGCATAGCAATCTCTGACAGCATGTTTTTAGCCATCTCACAAAGATTACAAATGTCTTAAAATAATAAAACATTTAACACACCATATTACTTAACGAGCCAATAAATGACTGGAAGAAATAATATATCAAAGGTGATATAAAAGTTTTTGTCATGAACTTTTTTTTATCAGAAACGTAAAATAATTCTCTCAAAATATTCGATGATAAAATTTAAAAAAATAACTATTGTTACTTAAGTTTTTTTAATTAATTAATAGTGACATATAATTATGGAATTATTATTTATTTAAAGCATTGAACTTTTTACGTCCTCTCCTGTCTGAAAAAATTCGTTTTCTGAACAAAATTTTTTTTACTCTGTTTTTCACCGTATTAAAACAAATAAAAATAAATATTCAAACAAGTAAACATTTAGAAAGTATTTTAAACGTTTAAAATTTTTAAAATGTGCAAGAAAGCTTGAAGTGCGTTTTCACCACCCTGCAGAAGTTTCATTTAAACGTGCTAGACGCGTTATGGACGACGAAGAGGTTAAAAAAACCATTTCTTCCCTTTTAACTTGCCTTTCCTAATTCATTTTAGCATTTTAGAAAACTAGTATAAAACATGCCCAAGTGCATCAATTGTTGGATGATACTTTTTAACGATTCCGAGCATAAAATGGGAATTTTTTCTGAATAAAACCCTGCCATGGCTTTGAACGATACCATTTGCCCACCTAAAAATTCATGGCTTGAACGATATTATTAGTCCACCTAGAAATTCATGGCTTGAACGATATCATTAGCCCACCTAAAAATTCAGGGTTTGAACGATATCATTTACTTGCCTAAAAATTCATGGCTTGAACAATATCGTTAGCCCACCTAAAAATTCATGGCTTGAACAATATCATTAGCCCACCTAAAAATTCAGGGTTTGAACGATATCATTTGCCCACCTAAAAGCTCATGTCACGATCTAGTACACCATGTTTTCTCAGTTTTCCACGTTTCATACAAATGTAATGGACCACCCCCTACAGACATTTCCGAAACACATTCGCAGACAAAACATGAGAGTGTGAGTGGCAGCTCACTTCACTTACCTTTCCGTTTCGAACATCATCCCATTATCGTTTGCTGTTTTTTCCCCAGTGAGATCTATCCCACTATTTTTCCTTTCCTATTGGTAGGTTTTCTCACTCAGGAAATTGAGATACGGTCGCCGGGTGCGTTTCTTGGCGGGTGCCCGACCCCCCACTTGAGGGCTTCCGTTGTTTTTCCACGGGACTTTCGCCCTAAAAAGGCGCGCCACCCCCCACGGACGGACTTGTCTTCATTTGTTTCGTTTCGCAGTTAATCTAATTCGCTTCTTTTTTCGGAAGCTCCCTTGGTTACTTCCCTAGTCTGGGGCGTTCCAGCGGCTACCTATTGCACATAGATGCTGAGGGATCGAAAGCTTTGTCGGGGGAAGGACTGAAACACCCCCCTGGAGAATTTCCTCTCTTTGTTCTCACGCATTTTCGCTCGTTTGCACCCATATGCTCTATTCGATAGAGCAACATTTATATATTTTGTGAAGCATTTGAAAACAAGATTTTCTAAAGTTGTTTCATGGCTTGAACTGCAGGAATTTTGCCATTCAACTGATTGCAGCGATACTGAGAGTTTAACTTTATAATAGGCCACTATAAATATACTCTGTCTTAACGTACATACAAGTTTTTGTCAATAAAATATTTTTAAAAAATTAAAATAACTGATTTTTTTATTATTTTTTTATAATTCAAATAAGCACAAAAAATTTGTCTTTTTATATTAAATTTTTTTAAAATCAAGTCAGTTTTTTTATAGTTAAATTTTTAAAAATAGCTTTAAAAATTAAATTGGCAAATATTGTGTTCTTTATTATTCTTTACATAAATTAGGCAAAAAAAAAATTGTGTTATTAAGAATTATTGACTATTTTTGAAAGACTAATTTAAATATAGAATCAGCATTGCTTTTTGAGATTCTGAGTAGTTGAATGATGAAATATTCAAATTCTTCAAAGAAAAAAAGATTCATTTAACAGATTAATCACAAGAAAAGAAAATATATATATGTTCTTATTAACTACTATTTTTTCACATGGCAGTGTATAATGGATGGAAGTAAAATTTGTTTCTAAATACATTTTTTAAGAATTTACACTGATTTTTATCTTTACATTTACAAGCATTTTTAATGCTATTTTACATCTTTAGATGCTATTTTCGCAAATCTATGATAGCAGTTTCATAGTTGAAACTTCATAAATTAAAATCTAATGAATATTTTTTGTTAAAATTTGGTATAATAATTTCTTAATGTGCTCTACAGTTCCTGAACTAGAGAAAAAGTAATCTATGCATTTAGGTCTTTTACGGATGTTTTAATGCTTCACAACGGAAAAAAGGAGCATTTCATGTTATTTATCAGCCAAATTCCAATATTTACAAAAAATGCATAGGAATACAGTTTATTTTTAATTTCAGGAAATAGGTACTATGTTTCTGAAGCTATCTGAAAAATTTTGAATACATTATTTGCTAAATCTTTAAATTAGAATCTATCCCTTTCAAGCCTTTTTTTGGCTACCCCTAGATTCTAACCCCTTTTTAGCTTTTTTTTTTTTTTTTACTTCCTCTTGTTAGTAAAAAAGGCTCTTTTTTTCCAATTTAAAAAACACTTTTGAACTTAACTGGCATATTCTAACGCTCAATTTTTCATACGCAAAAATTCAATAATACCGTTTTTCTAACAATTCGACCCGAATGCAGTCATATACCTTAAGGGTGGGTCGGAGGAATGATTTTTACATACTTTTTTTACTTTCCATTATTTTATCACGTCCTTGAAAAACTGAATAAACTCCGCCTCCACATAAGATTTATTTTATTTATTTACTTTTTTAAAAAAAAGACTCCTATGTCTAATATTGTAATATTAGCTATCATTTCTTTGTCCAAATAAACTAAAAGACAAAGAAACAAGAAAAAAGGCACGAAGTCACAAGGCAAATTGGTGTTATATACCACAAACAAATCTATTTTTAATGAAAGCTCAGTGCAGAAGTCACATCCTAACAGGTGTGAAGGGTGGAACCCATGGAATTGCAAGGAAACACCTTAACAGTCGATGAGTTCGGACTTGAACCTTAAATTCCTCACAGCTTAAACCATTACACGTTGGTCGGCTCATTTATTAGGAGGTGATATAAAGAAACGAGTCCACTAATTTGTCTACAGTCTGCCAATTTTCACTGCTTTTACCTTTGTGTCCGGCGCGAATTAGTTACAGCAAATTTAACTTACACAGAGAGAGATAAAGCAACTTGAAAGCCATTAGCAGCTACTTCCTGTTGGTTTCCATTTTACCTGGCTTTAACCTGTGTAAGTTTTTCTTATTCTTTCTTTGGTCACCTTAATTAGAGAAATGAAAAGAAGCAGTTTGTAACTAGAAAAATTTCCATTGAAGGCGATGGTTAATGTCCTCTAACGAAAGAATTAAGAAAAAGAATAGGTTTAGTCTTTTTGGAGTCATTTAGAGAGAAGTGGAAATCGGCTCTGAAATAGAAATTTTCTCAATAATCTATATAAATGAAAATGAATGTTTGTCTGTACGCGCTGCCCTACCGCACATCTGATTGCAATAAAATTTTGAATACTTACTACTTGCACTTACGAGTTGGTTATAGGCATAGTAAAATTATGTAATATATAAAAAAAATATTTTCGGATCTGTTTACCGCATCTATTAACCGAGTAAGTCTTTTTCTGTGGTAATATTTTATTAGAGAGTGTACAAGAAGTTTTAGTGGAACTGATACTATAAGTTTGAAATTTTAACTAAAGATTTAATGAAATATACTTCTGAAATATTACAATGAAATATACTTCTGATAATATTATAAAACAAATAATTTTGCACCATCTTAGTTTTCAAAAAATTATCTTTTCAACTATATTAAAGATTTTATGGTATAAATATATTTTCTATGATTCAATTTTAAAACAAGATATTTTAATCATATTTTCAAACATTAATCTTCAATTCTGAACGAATATTAAACGAATCATGAGATACAATAAATAGTTCCTTTCATTACCATTATGAACGAACAGCAAGCATTACAACTCTAAAAGAATACACAAATTTAATATATAAAAACGAATATTTGTTTATAGAATAGAATAATAAAATTAGAATAAGTACTATTTATGCTTCTCTTTTATATATCCTTCCATTTCAATGAATGTATTCACTGTTGATAAGAAAATGAATATCATTCTTCCTATCATTCTTAAATAAACAAGACTTAGAAATTTCAAACGATGTTTCCAAGATTATTTATTTTGCAGTAGCATCGGGGTTAAAATAAGTTAAAAATAATTTTAAAGCTAGTTTAAAATAATTTTAAAATTCTGAAACGTAATTATAATAGATATATACGAACAGCAGCTAGGATATCCAGCTACAGTAGTTTTTCATTTAAACAAACCTTTCTATGCTTAATTTTAAAATTTGCCATACGGAACAATTACCATTTAATTAATTTTGAATTCATTATTTTGGATAGTAAATAAGAATGGGTAATTTTTTTTTTCTACAAAATGGTACTGATTTCAATATCTGTGCAAGTGATTTTGACTTCAATTAATTCTGAAACAATGCAGTAGTTAAATTTTTATTTAATACCTTATGAAATAAATTGCTTCACAGAAAAATGCTTATTGGTGTTGGTACCGAATTGCATAATTATAACATGCATTTTGTCAAAAACATAATTAAATATTATCGAAACAAGACACATTTAAAACATATTACAAAATATAGTGTAAGGGGAGGTTTTATTCAAATCTTTTATTATAAAAAAATATATCGTACTCATGTTGATATATCTATCCTCAGTTATTTCGGTTTTCCTCTAGCAACATCAGAACTAGTTGAACCCATTTGAAGAACGTGGTAGTTTCTGGATTCATATCACAAGTAATATTTTAACTATATTCTTTCAGATGAATTCATCATTTGATATTATGATGTAGATATTATTAAGATATTTTCCATATCTAATGCATTATGCAATTGAGCAATATTGGGAATAAGAATAGTTTTCTGCCTGATTCATTTGTTGATTTTACGCATTGTTAGAAACTTTAAACTGTAATTTTAAATTGATTTTCGGGTAAAGAATACTTTGGAAACAGATATTTATTCTTGTAGTTAAAATTGTATTCATACGAATACAATTTTAATTACAAAATCATGCACCGATTTCTGCTGATTTAAGGTATATTCTACGAGCTATTGCTTTTACATGCATACGTAAGCACAAAAGGACAGAATCAAAAGGTCAGATGGTCAAACCTTTAATGAACTTTATTCAAAACTTGTTAAAAATCTACATTAAGCCCGTGGAACAATTTTCATTCAAATAACTTCTTAAGTTTTGTGACTAACAGATTCTCTAGTATTCGGACCGTCAGACAGACAGGTGCACTTTTCTCTTATCTACAAATCTGCCGATTTGAAAAAAGAGACCATATACTGAATTTCAGACATTTAACCCAACTGTTTTGAAGTTATCGCGTTCGCAGACGGACAGACATAACACCACTCTATGTCCCTGCAACTATAACCAACTGGTTATTTAAAAAGTGCAATGGGCATAAAGTGGGAGAGAAGCGGAATATGCTTCAACGTTGTACAAATCGTCGCACTTTATGGTGTATTATCCAATGCTGTGACTATCATCCAAATGAGATAGACAAGAGGATAGATAGAGTCTACCAATAAGCCATTATATCAAAATTTCTAACCATTATGTCAAAAATATGTATGTCAAACTTAAGTAGACCTGAAATATATGAGTATACCTAAATATCGAGTTAGAATTGACAGTTGTAATATTTTTACTATATTTTGAAAGTATTAGAAATATATATATTTTAATATTTAGAAATATTAAAAGAAAGATTCAAACTGTAAATGAAGAACTGTTTAAAAACTGGAATTTTAACATTCAGCTTCTGGTGAGTGTTAATAAAAATTCAGAATTATCTCTCATGTAGAGTTAACATCTAAATTCTGCTAAATCTCCGCAGAAGGCTATCCAAAACTTGGTGATAAATCTATTCTCATTTCGTCCTTAGAAAAGCCCAATGTGTTCATAACTGGAACAATGTAATATTTCATGAATAGGGCAAGGCTTTCATGAAAAAAAAATTATAAAGAGCACAACTACTTTCCATTTCTTTATGCTCCCAGAGAAAAGGCCGGGTTCCGCTATAATGGGCCGGAATGAAAAACGTCGCTTTCATTCGTAAAAAGCGAAACCAAATACATTCACTTTTTCTTTCAGCTCTGAAAAGAATTCCAATTCAATCTGCGCTTTTGTTGCAAAATAAACCCGCGGGATGTGTTATTATTGCGTGCTCGCGTACAGCTTGTAAAACGATGGGTAATCAACGGTTTGGCCTTTTCATGCCGCCTGCCCACTTCAAAGGGATTCGAGTCCACTTTGTTCGCGAACAGGACATTTATTTGCGGCCAGAGCTCTCTTCGAGCTCCATTATTAGAGCTTCCGTTTTTACTAATTGATGTGAAATAGAGGCTCAGGAGCTTTGCTGCCTCTCATAAAAGAAGAGGATACTCGAGGTTTGTGGGTAAATTTTCCGCCCCGATGAATGTGTGTCAAATTAGAGGACGCTTTGGGAAAATAGCTTCGTTTTGGGACCGTTGTTCTTGCTTCCGTTGCTATTACCCGGTCATAAAATCACAGGATAAATGGATTTGTTTTTTGTAGACGTCTGAAATAATTTTAATGTATAAACAATAATTCGCTCAATAATTTTAAACAAAAGCCCTTTTTAAATATTAACTTGACCAAGGGGGACGGGGAGAATGAATTATATACTTTTATATTAGTGATTTATTTAGTCCAAAATGTATTAAAATACATTTTATACATATGCACTCTTAGAAGGGCTTAGATCTAGTCGAAATTTCGCGACTGAATTATAAAATAATTCATATACAAAGTATTGAAAAGTTAAAACAACGGATCAATAATTTTTATAGAATCGATTCGCTTCAAACATCTCAGAATCCAAAAATAATTATTATTGTTATCAAAAACTATAAATATATATCTGTTAGTCAGCGATCTTTATAATTTAAAATTGCAACAAAAGAATAAAATTTGGTATAATGACTATACTACAAAGTAAAGAACTGTACCAAATTTGGATGAAATATGTACAATAATGGGGCGGGTCTTTCAATCTTAATGTTTCCGTTCATGACGTATAGCAAACGTTAAAACAACTGACCAAACGCTTGTTAATGGACGTTAAACAAGAGTTTTAAATATATCTGAATCTCAAAATAATAGTAATTTTCATTATTAAAAACTATCAATATGTATCTGTTAGTCTGTGATTGTTATTTTAAAATGCAACAAAAGAATTAAATTTAGCACACGGACTATACAGCAAAATAAATATCTCTACTCAATTTGGATGAAATTTGTACGAAAAAAGGGGAGGAAATACGGCTTTCTGTCTTAATGTCTTCTTTAGTGTGAACCAAATAATTTTCAAGTAAACAGAATGGAGGTTGATACATGGCTTCATATTAATTGTAATATATGCTTATAATTACAATTCCACTTTGAAATGGTCATAAAATGAATATTATTGGACCAAATGCTATCAAATTTGGTAATAATTTTAGCAGATCATAAAAATTTCTTGATCACCAAAAAAAAAAGTTCACAAACTCCCCACCAGGATAGCAAATGTCGCTGTATGCAATAGTATTAAGCAAAATAAGGTATGAAGATTGAGTTTCAAAATGTGTTTAATCGTTTCTAAAATGTGTTACAAAGCATGTTCAATGTAGCATTTTCTGAAAGCAGGTTAAATTGTATAATTGCATTTTCATCAAGAGCTCTTAGCGTATTCCTAACCAATCAATGCTATCGCATTCATAATAACATTTAACGAGAAAAGAATGGTCTTTGCATAGTTAGTCTGGAAAATCAAATGACGTATAAAGCGCGTCTGCATGAATCACTGACTTCTTACTGTGAGCCAATTACAAGACATTGTGGTTTTACAAAACCTCACAAGCAGTTTTATTTCAGAAACGCTATAACACAAGCTAAATCGAGGATTAAACAAAATGACATGTCCCATTTTGTTTAACAATATTGTATACATAATCATTTTTCCCTCATGGTTTCTTTTTATGATGGAAAATAAATACTCATGACCTTCTGTAAAATATTACGAGGTTCGATAACATTTGATTCAGTAGTTTTTACTTTAATAACTTTTTCAAAGTGTAACTTTAATTTATAACCCCTCCGTATATTATGTAAATAAATAGAAGCTGACAAATATCTTTATTACAAGAGTTTATGATTCATATTAAGTAGAAGGAAGGAAGGTGATATAAGCTTTAAACAAGAATTATGATATATATTATACAAATAAATTGAAGTTGACATATAACTTTATAACAAGAATTTTAATGCATATTATATAGATAAGGGGATGTTAAGGCAAACTTTTATAACTAGAATTGTTATACACTGAAGTGACAAAAGTCATGGGATGATTGTTAATATCGTGTCGGTCCTCCTTTTGCCCGGCGAAGTGCAACACCTCGACGTGTCATGGAGTCCACAAGTCGTTGGAAGTCCTCTGCAGGAATATTAAGCCATGCTGTCTGTATAGACGTCCATAATTGTGAAAGTGTGGATGGTGCAGGAGTTTGGGCACGAACGGACCTTTCGATGCTGTCCCATAAATGCTCGATGGGATTCATATCGGGCAATCTAGGTGGCCAGATCATGCGCTGGAATTGTCCGGAATGTTCTTCAAACCAATCGCGAACAGTTCTGGCCCGGTGACATGGCGCATTGTCATCCATAAAAATCCCATCGTTGTGTGTGTACGTGAAGTCCATGAATGGCTGCAAGTGATCTGCAAGCAGCTGAACATAACCATTTCCAGTCAATGATCGGTTCAGTTGCACCAGAGGACCGAGTCCATGCCATGTAAAAACAGCCCACACCATTATGCAGCCACCACCAGCTTGAACAGTGCCTTGCTGACAGTTTGGGTCCATGGCTTCGTGTGTTCTGCGCCACACTCGAACACTACCATCAGCTCGTAACAACTGAAATCGTGACTCATCTGACCACGCACGGTTTTCCACTGGTCTAGGGACTAGTCGTTATGCTCACGAGCCCAGGAGAGTCGCTGCAGGCGATGTCGTGCTGTCAGTAAAGGCACTCGAGTCGGTCTTCTGCTGTCATAGCCCAAGGAAGACAAATTTCGCTGCACAGTCCTATTGGACACGTCCCTCGTACGTCCCACATTGATTCCTGCATTTATTTGACGAAGTGTTGCCTGTCTATTAACATTGACCATTCTACACAGACGTCGGTGGTCTCGGTCGTTAAGTGCAGTCTTGATACTGTGGATCTCGGAATGTTGAATTCACTAACGATATCCGCAATGGAATGACCCATGCGTCTAGCTCAAACTAACATTCCACGTTCAAAGTCTGTTAATTCTCGTCGTGCCGCCATAAATCACGAAAAACATGTGCACATGAATAACTTGAACACAAATGAAAGCTCTGGAAAACGAACTGCGCATTTATACTTTTTTGCTGCAATATTACTGTCATCTGTGTATTTGCATATTGCTATCCCATGACTTTTGTCACTTCAGTGTATATTTATATATTTAATATATAAATGGAAGTTGACACATAGCTTTATAATTGGAATTGTAATACATATTATATACCACAATTTTGGAGCAATTGCATCAAACAATTGATTGATTATTGATGTGTCTGTTCGAAACTATGTGATGGTTTAAATTATATAAAATTAATGTGCCATTTGGGACTTAGCTGTAACACTATAATTTCTAAAATAACACTCTGTCACACACTATAGTGCTATATATCAAAGTAAGTTTACAATTTTGTTTTTTTCATATAGGTTTTTTACAATTTTGGCTAGCAATATCATATACGTTTACAATTTTGATAAGTAATGATTTTGTTTTGGGAATTATTTCTTGTCTGTAATTGTTGTATTTTGATTTAATTGATTGAACGCAAATATTAGGTAAGCTTTTATTTGTAATTCTTAAATAACAGGTATTTTTAAATATGTTATTAAATTGCTTGTTGCATCGATATCATATTTTTTGGAGTTTCTTTCTTAAACACTTCATTGTATTAAAAATGATAAACAGCCTGTAAATAATAATATATCTATAATTCAAGGAAGTTAGGAAAATGTTAATAAATAAAAATAATTGAGAAAACCTTGGTTTTGTTTATCAATAAATTTGTTGTGTACCCAAAATGTCTTTCCTATATTTTTTCTTTTAATTTTAAATGAATTAATTATTTCATTTCCAAATTTTTATTATTAGTAGTGCAATATTTAAAATCCAAATTCTGATTCATCCATATTTAATAGAAGAAAAGTAATAAGTAATGTGTTGTATTAATAAAAAATATATATATTTAAAAATTATTAACTAAAACCACTAAGTAAAGTTCCCGCTCAACATCTAAAATGTTTAGCTATGCCTTGATCAAGTGGCTGCCGCCGCATTCATTCAGAGGCCTAAAATGGTCATTTCTAGATCTATCTTAATCTCGCTGCTCTTTCCTCTCACAAATGTTATTTATATTGAAAGAAACATAGGAGGCAATGAGTTTCTAGATTAATATATTAGTTATATAATTACAGTAAGAATTTACAAGAAACATTCTGCTAAATCGAAGTTTGTTCATGGCGAACACCACCTTCCTTGTCCGTCCCTCGTTCTTATCTAACCCCAACGGTCAGTCCTCTCTGGTGGGGTGACCTTCGACCTCGGGGTGTAAGATTTGGCGAGATATCGCCCTGTGGAAGGCGAGCATGGTCGATCCTTACTCACTATTTTTATAGTAGAATTTTTAAAATGACAAACATATAGATAGTAAATTTAAAATAATTAAATCATTACTTCCTTTGTTAATAATATGTTAAGATCCCCTTTGCAATATGAAATTCCGACTCAAGTCACGAATAATTAAATTGAAAT